>OY776289.1:39818304-40030804 GCA_963675345.1 Trididemnum clinides | reverse complement strand
ATTGATCTCGAAGAGATTGGATGAAGACTAAAAACTACTGTACCTCCAAGCCCAATGTAATAAATTTTTTGCTTCTTGATGCGGGTCATACGGATTACGATAATCTAAAGCATCGCTTCCCAATCTTTTTTATAACTCTATTTCTTTGTTTTCTAGAAAGGTACTTTGTGCCTCCTTTCCGCACTCAGCAAAATATTTTTTAATGTAAACAAGTAAAAGATAAACTACGTATTCCTTGAAATCTAATGTCGAACCTCCGGTTGTATCTCGTAAGGAGTACAAGTACCTGCGGTTGGGAAGATCTAGCCTAAATCATCGTATTACCAATTTATCCTCAAAAGTTTGTAGCCGAAGCGCACAGGTTTTCTTCTTAAACTGCATGGCATCACAAGGTATGAAATATGGAACCATGCTTTCAATAATACATTGATGTTCATAAATTACTGCCAAATCCAAAAAAATTGTTTTGCTTAAAAGGGCTACCTTACTTTTGAAAATGTATTCTTTTTATAGATTTAAATTACTAACCGTATAATCTTACATAGGCGTTTATCTTTTAAGCACGAAAATAAAATTTTTTCGTAATTCTTAGTAAAAATAATAAAGCCAAACATCTTATTAAAAAGCTTTGGTGACTATTTATTTAACTGCTGGTACTTTTGATGTAAAAGTAAAACGTTTTAATTAAATTTTTGCTAGCATTATGGTTGTATTCTTTTTAAAAAGCGTTTGGCTTTGTTTTGCATGAAAGGCTGAAGGCATTTTTGTCTCAGAACAAAGGTGAAGCCTTTTTTGCTACTTTTCCCTTTATTTTTACATATTTTTTATATTTCTAAAGGTGTAAAATGTCTGTGAGGAGAGGGCTGCAGTGTCATCCGGCTTCAGGCGTTACATTTTGTCAAAACATAAATCACAATTTGCTTATAGCAAAACCGCAAGGCACAATAAGTAGTGACATTGTTCACACAATGTTTTCTCTCTCTTTCACTTATATATTTCTATTTGCAATTTCAAGGCGAGGCCATCATACCAATTCATCAGGGTCCACTATCAAGGCCTGGCCATCATACCAATTCATCAGGGTCCACTATCAAGGCCTGGCCATCATACCAATTCATCAGGGTCTAACAGTCTGCAGAGACACCTCCACTTTCCTTTCTTTTGAGCAATTCAAGTATCAAATTTCCCCATTTCATGTCATTTTTTACCGTCTCCTTCCATGTTTTTGTAAATCTTTCTTTTCCCATGTTCTCCATAATTGTTTTTTCTCGCATTGTTTTCGCTAAATTTTCAACATTCATTTGTTTAAGCTGCCTTAATCATCTCAGTCAATGCCCTTTAATCAGTCCCGTAGCACTCCAACTTTGCCCCCCCCCCCCAAGTAAGCGCAAGAGCCCCTGCGCACAGGTCATATCACTTTAGAGGTGTAAAATTGAAAAGCTGCATTAAGAAAATACACCACAATTTCTACATAAGTAAACAGGCTAATGTCAGAATAAAGCATGCCGATACCGAAGGTGCAAGTCATAAAAAATTCGGCACCGATGCCAGAGTTCAGTAGGACATTTATGCAGACACTGCGAAACGAAAGCATTGACACTGAAAAACATGAAAAAGTTATAAAAACATAGTATCATTTAAATAGTCTGGAGCGAACCTTTTTGTTCGCAAATGCTGTTATGACATTGTCATAATCAAGAGATCGGGCGCAGTCATTTTCGATTGACAACATGGCTAATGAAGATAGTCTACTGTCTGTCATAGACGTTCTATTAAAAGTTTTGATCAGTTTCAATTTGCTGAAGCTTCTTTCAGCGCTGGCAACAGTCACGGGGCAAGTTAGTAAGATTCGAAGTGCGATGTACACATTCGGATACAATTCAAATAAATGAGTCTTTAGAAGATAGTTCAGAAAGTCTTGAGCCGTATTGAGATTGCGTTTTTTTTGTAAAATTAAAACAAACCGCTGTAGCTCAGCGCTCATTTCATCAGAATCAATGTCACTGAACTTTTTTTGGAACTCTTTACAGCAAGTAAGAAGAGCATTTTCTTGTTGCACAAGCAAAAGTTTGTCTCGTGTGTACAAAAACGAAAAGGCGGAAGAAACCTCACGTAACAAATTAAAGCGCTCCTTTATTGACATAATAGCCTGGTCTAGTAATGGATAGAAAAAGTTGCTTTTAAATTTCAGTTCAGGAGTAGCTCGTTGTTCCTCTTCACCTTGGTAATCAAACAATCTTCTTTTCTTTCGACTTCTTGACGGAGGAAAAGAAGGATCAATATCCAATTCCTGTGCTATTTCAACAGCAGATGTTGCGGCACTGTCATAACCCGTTGTGCGATAGTTTTGCAAAAACTTTTCAGTTGCCTGGATTTCCGTTTCCATTGTATGAAGGGAGACTCCATACGATTGAAGAATCTTGCTTGCTTTATTGACTTGGAATAGGATATCATACCAAATAAACACCGACAAAAGAAAACTCCATTTTGATAAATGAGCTATCAACGATTTTGTTTCTGAGGCAGCTCTTCCATCTTTTCTTTCTATGGAAATGGCTTCCAAGTCTTTCAGTGCCAGCAACACCTCTTTTAAATTGTATCGAAGAGGTTTGATGCATTTAATTCTGCCTTCCCAACGAGTATCAGATTGTGACTTTATGGACAGCTCCACATGTTTCTTCAAAATTTCCCAACGCTGAGCAGAGGAAGAAAACAGCACATACAACCTTGTAAGTACTCCAAAAAATGTCAATGCTTCCGTCGATCAATTAGCACTGTCAACAACAACTAAGTTAAGGGTATGGTTTGCACAGGGCACGTAAACAGCTTTGGGATTGATGTCTAGCATTCTTGCTTGGACCCCAGAATGTTTTCCTTTCATGTTAGCACCATTATCATATGACTGACCTCGACAATCAGACAATTCGAGTTGCAGTTCGATCGCTTTTTCTAAGAAAGCGTCCAACAAGCCTTTCCCAGTACTGTCACTTATTCTCAAGTAGCCAAAAAATGTTTCTAAACAGCAGCTTCTTCATTACATAGTACATAACGGAGAATGACAGACATTTGTTCATGATGTGACATATCTGGAGTGCAGTCCAAAATTATAGAAAAATATTTTGCCAATTTCAATTGCTGTAAATTTTCTTTTTCAACTTCTGTCGCTAGCAATTCAATTAGTTCATTTTGTATGGTAGGACTCAAATAGTGATCTTTAGTGTTTTTATTCTTGATTCTGTCTTGAAGCTCTTTTAGGATCGGATCTCTTGCCAAAAGCTCAAATATACCCAGAAAATTTCCATTGTGAGGAGATCCTAAGACTTCTTCAGATCCTCTAAAAGCAAGATTCCTTTCCGATAGAAACAAGGCAATGTCGATAAGTCTCTCTAAAACATTTCTCCAAAAACGTCTTTCATTGAAAAAAATATTCATCTCGCGTTTGTCGATAGTGGATGAATTTCTTATCCCTTCAGCTAGCAACATCCATTGACTGCAGCATTCTTGGTGGGAAATGCCGTTTTCATGGTCTTTCAGTTTTTTCGAAAAACCCTCCCATGTATTTATACCACTACAAAAGGGGCTTAGTGTTTTTCCAAATAGCTTACAACAAAAGCAAAAAACTTGATCTGATTCCCCAGAATAAACTAGCCACGACCGTGAAACACTTTCACCATTAGGTAACCAACGTTTATAATGGTTGGAGGAAAAACGTCGCCTTGGAGTTGTGTTATTATATAAAAAATTCATTATTAGTTGATGTGGTCCACGCTTTACTATATCACATCGTTGAGCATCAGAAATACTTTCAGGCCATTTACATGGGTCATCAGGGATAGGGGTAAATTGAGATTCAGATATTTTTGATATTGAAGGTTGCGTATTGGCAGGTAAATCACAACTTACATTTTCTGGAAATTCACAATCACTTTGATGCTTATCGTCATAGTATTCTTTTTCTTGTACACTATAGTTTTCTTCATCCCTCTCGGTACTAGTGCCAGGTCTACTCTGCTCAGTAATCTTGAAAAAATTTGTCATCTTGGGCAATTTTGCTACAGCATCTCGAGCAGTGGCTGCTTCTTTTCTCTTTTGAGCACCACTTTTTGAATGTTTCATTCTATACAATGTCCATGAAATACTTTATCTGCACTCTGCAGTGTATATATATTGTCCCGGTATTTATAGCAAAACAGAATTCCAGACCATTCTATGATTGTTGCGTAACAACGGCATTGTTGCGTCAATCGAATATTCAAGATTCTACCAGAAAATCAATCGAAATATTCTAGATTCTGCGAGATAAAATGACCTAGCATTTACTTATGATGTCACAAGCCAATTTCTTTCTACAGTTTAAATCGGTTGCAAACAAGTCTGCTGAACTGAAAATAGTCACGTAGCCAAAAAGCAATTTCAGACTAACTTGGGCCCCCAAAGTTGGCCTGGACCCCCCCAATTGGGGGGTTTGGGGGTCGGCTGCTACGTCTCTGCCTTTAATTATTTGTCGATGTCCGTAATATCTGTCTATTGTCTCGATTAACATTAATTATAGCTCTCTATTCTGCTTTTGTATACATCACTTGATTTACCACTCTACAATTAATTGATCAAAATAGGCTTTGTTTTTGTTTTGATTTTTTTATTTCTGCATTTGAGCTGACTTCAGAAAACAGCTTGATTAGAAAACCAGTTTTTGATTCTTTGCGGCCTCCTTGTCCACTTTGAGTGCAATTGTGGCGTCGTGTTGTTTTTTGTGCTTGTTCATCTGCATTTGAGCTGACTTCAGAAAACAGCTTGATTAGAAAACCAATTTTTGATTCTTTGCTGCTTCCTTGTCCACTTTAAGTGCAATTGTGGCGTCGTGTTGTTTTTTGTGCTTGTTCATTTTCTCATTTTGTCGATATAAAAAACAATCTGTCAGACTGCATAAAGATACTGCTGGCAAATTTGTACAGAAACAACTAGTTACACAACATCCAAATCTTCTCAGTTTTGTGGTTTGCACTGGTCTGATATCCGTAGTCTTCATTGTACAATATTCAATCCATAATACATCACGATTCTCAAACAATTTTTCATCTCTAAGGCACAAAAATAAGTCGGCCACCAGCTTGTGCCCACGTACCTCGAATGGAATTTCCTTTTTTTGTGTCATCACACTTTTATGAGAAGTGGCTATTTGAACTTGATTTTGATTAAAATTGCATCTCAAACTACTAAGCTGTCGGTATAAAAAATTTTTTGATTATTTATGATATTACTTATATTGATGATGACCTATGTCTTCGTAAAAAGAATGTCACAGTATCTTCAAATTAAAACCCCAGAAACTTAATTCAAACTCTTAGATTTTAATTTAAACTTTTAACCTCAAAGCAAAAACTCCATAACAGGCTAGGAAAAAATTAGATCTGAAAAACTGCATTACCATTAAAAAATATGTGAAATATTTCAAGGCATCTCAATTGGAATATGTCGAATAAAACTAGTTAATTATTATCCAATCTGTTTACATCTTAGAAAACCTAACCAAGGGTGGAAAAAAGTGGTGTAGTTATAGCTATTGAATCAAAAGTGTTGGTTGAAATAATGCTTCATATTTGAGAAAGTCACCAGTGCAGTGATGCCATCTGATATGATTGCGTTTTGATTCGCTAATCAACTGAAGGAAAACATCAAATGCTCGATAATGATTTATTGAAAATGAGCAAAAAAATATACAAGTAGTGAGTAATGACATTTAATGATTGTGTATTTCGAGCAGCATAGTCAGTCTTGATTGGTAAAACTACGCAAATTATACATTATTAGCTTATTGTTGCGGTGTACAAAAAATACATATCTTGGGTAATACATTAACTTCACTGCAGTAGCTCGCAACCATAATCAATTCAATGTGCAGACGTGCAATGACGCCATACCTTGTATCATCATCAGAAAAAACAGAATGCTCTTGAATTGAAACTTCATGCAAGGATGAACACGTTTTGTGGGAAGGAAATTAGATCTGATGAAAGAGGTAGTCTTCCAGTAACAAAAAATTCATTAAGTTCAAAAAATTAATTCAAAAAACAACAGAAATAAAATTGTGGGTTATTAACATGTGTGGAGTAGGGTGGGTTATTAACATGTTTGGGCAGGGGGGTTATTAGCATGTTCGGGGCAGGGTGGGTTATTAACATGTGTGGGGTAGGGTGGGGTATTAACATGTTCGGGGCAGGAAGTTGATTTGATAAAAAGCATAATTGAAACAAAAATTCTGGTGAAAGTAGGATATTTACAGTAAAAACCAATGAAGGAAGTATATTACAAATGCGGTCTTGCAAGTTGAATGCTTGATGATGATATTGTTCATGGAGCTGAAAAAACAAGCGATTATAATTATAACATTAAAACTGATTGTAATGCTTTTGCAGATCTAGCAGTATGAAGCAATGCAGTGGGATTTGAAACTTCATGCTAGCATGATTAAAAAGTAAAAAATTAATTAGATCTCATTGGAAGGTGGTAGGTTACGTAAAAATAGTAGGAAAAAAGGCCTATTCTAGAGTAGGGGAGACCAGGAAGGGTTGTTACGATTTTTACAAAAACGTAGAAAATTTCCCTTTTAGTACGAGCAAAATATCTGATATTTTTATGGTAAGTAACCAAACTCCTCGCCTACTCAAAGACATTATTAACAAAATTTTATCGCTTCAAGACTAGTAGCTATTTACAAATTTTGTAGTAGAGGTCGAATGTAACAACTTACCCCACTAGCGGGGTGATTTGTTACATAGTAATGGATGTAACATTACACACATCAATCTCTTTAATATTAATAAATTAAAGGGTAAAAGGAATTTCGTTGACAATATAAAGAGGTTGATTGGCCTTTGAATGGGTGGAAAAGAACAGTGGTGGGAGGAGGAAGAGAAGAGGAGGAGGATTAGGGCCAGATGCATACTAGGCCTATAGCTTCATCAAACTTCAATTTATTTGCTACAATAATTGCATGCAAGTTATTTGAAAGTTATGGCAATATATTGGAAAACAATCATACAAGCAAAGAACACTAAAAAACAAAGCTGTACAAACAAAGAGCAATAAAAAACAAAGCTGTACAAACAAAGATCAATAAAAAAACAAAACTGTAAAAAGTGATGCACACCCAAAGACCAATGGAAAAAAAACTCTAAAAAGTGGTGCAATGTTTTACTCTCAATTAAGTATTGCTCAATTTTATTTGTTTTCAGAACAGCTTTCACAAATATAGACCAAGTCAGCACTGATGCATACCTATTGTGGCCATCCTTTACACTGGCAACATTGAATCCAAGATTCACCTGGTGCTGAATTTGAGTAACTGCCACTACACACAATGCAGAACCACTCTTCCTTAGCTGATGATGACAGCAAAATCTTTTTTTGGCTTTCTTCTGTGTTCTTACTTTAGTGCGTCTAATAGAATTTAACTTCTCTAGTGCCTTTTTCTCAGGAGTTGCAGTGATCACTGCTGAGCGACGCTTTTTTGAAGAGCATTTTGATTGCCTTGGTGCAGCTTTGAGAAATCTACTAAAAAATGAGAGAAATATACGAAGAAAAACAATGAGGAAAATCTACTGAAAACAGATATATATTCGTCACCTAACTACCAAGCTGGTTAATTGTAAATAGTCTGCCAGTATTGCTTGACTAGAACAAAAACGTGCAATTGCATTCTGAGCACTACTTTGTTACAACTTCCAGACGCCCAGATACCAGAACCAGCATTACTATTTTTATCTACCAGTACCTATCTATTCGGCAATAGAATGGCCATCCAGTTCGCTATACTTTTAAATGTGAATAAATGAGGAGTAATAAAATACTCTGAAAAAGTAAACTACCTAAAAATATACGTAGGAATGTTGGGGTAACATGTTACACAGTGTATCAAGCCTCCCCATCCCCAGTGACATAAATAAACCCTAATATTCTCTGGCATATTTGACCAAACTGACTTTACTGCTATTTCTGCTTGAAATTACAGTAACCAAACCTCTGAAAAATGCAGTCCGTTCAAACATACGGTAAAATACCTTGAAAGCAGCTAGTTTTGGATAAAATCTCCAAATTTACTTTTGACACACAAAAATCCTTATTCTCTCTTATCTTTTCTTTACCTGGCAGTTTTTATTAAAAATGCTTTAAAACTAAAGAAAATGTTGTTAGCAATAGCATAACACTAATTGCAGCGATTTAAAATTTTTTTAAAGAAGTAATAACGAGTGTAACAACCCTCCCTTGTAACATTTCTCCCCGGTCTCCCCTACATGTCCTGTGGTTCAAAAGCACTTATACGGCCATTCCTCCAGCATAGTTGCGTTGGTTGTAGTAACAATGCACTGGGTCGGCAGTATTTCGTCACTGACAAGTCTGAATACAAAGATGTTCCAAAATAACGGACGAAAGATTTTCAGGTGAAAGAAGGATGCAGCATATAGGCTAAAATCCCATTACGTATTTGGCTTCATTTGGACAAGTTGAAAGTGGGATTTGGCATTCTTTAGATTTGTAGAGTTTTTTTGTAGATTTATTTATTTGTTCGTCCGCACAAAATAATAAACAATAACTAAGAGAAGCGAAAATAGAATTTAGATATGGATTTTAAGGAGCCAGGAAACTTTGAATTAACCCAAAGGTTCTTTAGACAAAGTGTCCTGAGAGAGAAAAAATACTTCCAACAAAGTAAGATTTTGAAAAAATAGAAGTAATTTGCGCATTAAAATATAATAGAATGAATAATAATAGCATAAAACACTTATTAAATCTCGTTACATTTAATTACCAGTATAAGTATTGAGCGGTTATACACATACAAAATTTGTAGTTTGTGGCAAATTCAACTATAAAAATTAATCAAGTATTGTTTTTTGAGTTTTTCTTTAAATAAATACGTTGTTGCATTTTTTAAAAGATTCATCAAGTGTAGCCCAAAATTTAGATCCCCGAACCACTAATTGATTATGCGCAATCATTTGTTGACACGGGGAAGAAAGTAAGTATTTTTTTTCTCAGTTGTCTGAGTATCATATGAGTGACTTTTAGATAAAGAAAACAAACAACAAGTAGATGACTAATAACGAGAGTTTAGTTGACGTGGACAGTGGGCTAATTTCAAAAACTTGTGGACTTGCTGGGTTTGGAAAAAAAACTTTAAACAGACCAATCAAAGCAAATAGAGTGCAATGGTATAGACGTATTTTGAGAAGGCATAATGATGGTGTGTTAAAAGGAGCGGTAGATTTTGGAATGGTTAAAAGAAGACAGCAGGGATGACCAAAGACGACATGGAGAAAGCACGTAAAAAATTAAAGCGATTGGACAGAAAAAGAAAGATGCTATCAAGACAACAAAATGGCACAATGCGGTCTATAAAATTTTGAGGGACTAAGGCGAATCTCGCCACCTCCGTTAACCCTGGAAAGCCTAGGCGGGTCCATTGGACCCAATCGCCTTCTTTTAAGCTAAGCAGTTTTTTGAATATGTGACTTGTCTGCTTCAGATCGCTTGATTTTTTCTAGAAAAGAGATAATGTACTTGTATAGCTCAACCGACATTTAGCAAAAAAGAAAAATGACATTTTAGCATTCTTTACCGTCCGGGTCCAATGGACTAGACGTCAATTTTTGTTGCAGAATGTATATCAAGTTGCAAAGCTTTACTCCAGAGTAGATATTGTGATGGAACAAAATTTTGATTCAGATGCTTAGTGTTTATCAACCCGTTATAATCATTCTTAAAACAAATATCTATTTATTTCTCTGTCTCTATAGCAGTGCTTTGCACAATCAGAAGTTTTCATGGCTTCTTTCCCACGCCGTTGGTAAGGACACAAGCCTAATGAGAAACAGTAAATGCTGGTTGTGATAATACGTATGTAATGGAAAGCACCATGTTATGGCATGCATCCACTATATTTCTTTATTTCTTATGAATGTGAAAGTTAAAATCAGATTCTAATCATTTTGTTCTGTAGCCTTTATCTAGGCCTACTATCAGCTTGACCATGTTATTGCATTTGTAGCCTTGTGCTGAGGTTGAGTTCTTCTGGTACTTAGTTTTTATATTTTGTCTCAAAATTAGCGTAAGTAATGCTTGATTTGAGCTGAACGTTTATGGCTAGGAAAAGAAAATACTGGCTGGCCAGTATTTGCGTTGGGAGTCCTTTAGTCCTCTCAAACGTAAAATAAGTCTAATATCTACATTGGTGCATCGTGCTCTAATGATTTACACCAAGCGTAGACTCAATGGAGAAATAGAATGGATCAAGAAACTATTACTGGACAATGGCTATCCTAAAAACGTCATCAACGCTCAGATTGCTAAGAAGATCGCCCACTTCCCCTCTCTTAAGCGATTCGGTCCAGAAAAGTGCCCTGTGTACTTGAGGGTTTCTTGGATAGGTAAGCCCTCCACAAACTTGGAAAAAGAAGTCAAAACCGCCGTGGAAAGCTGCTACGGTTCCGTCAGCACCCGCTTGGTCTTTACGTCTAAGCGCATGCTGCCTGTGGCCCGCAAGGATGTTCCATCTACCTTTCAGAAAAGTTTTGTTATACATGAATACAAGTGCCACTGTGATAGTCGGTACGTGGGGCGAACATCTCAACGACTACAGGATCGCATCAAGCAACATGTTCCGCAATGGTTAAGACAGCAATTGACTCGTCCACGCCGATCTCAACCACACAGATCCAGGGCTGCCAACTTTTACTACCAAGAATAATCTAAAATTGGGGCTAAATAAATCTAAAATAATCTAAAATAGAAAAAACACAATCTAAAACAAATAAGGTAAAATTGAGTTTCAAATATAAAAAAACACAATCTGAAACAAATAAGGTAAAATTGAGTTTTTATTTTCATTTTACTATAATAGCCTTTACAAACAAAACAGCTTATCAAAGTTTTCTTCATCATTTTGACGTGATTGACTGTTGTAACTAGATGTTGAGACTTCTTGGTTGACATCACGAAATTGCTTTGCAGCAAGGGTTCCAATTTCTTTTAATGCATGGAATAGTAAATCACAAGTCGAAAAACACTTTTCCACTCTAATTTACTCCATTGTTAATGCCAGTCATAACGCTTGTATTGTCTGTGCCAATTGCTATAAGATTAATTAATTTAAGATTCTTAGTCCTTAACAAATTTTTAATTGCCAAAACAATGTGCTCATCATTACATTCTTTAATCTCAACCAACCCAAGATAAGTTGATACAATCTTTTTAAGAATATTACTGTAATAGATTATTGATATGCCAAGTAATTTCAATACACTAATGTCATTGGATTCGTCAATAAAAGCTGAATTTATTTTTACCAATGTCATTCAACAAATCAGCTTCAAAGTGACTGCACAATGTATTTTTGATTATATTAGTGCATTTTGTTCGATGCATTTTCATATTTGTAATCATTGTACTGTCACACACTTTATTTTTGAACATGTCTACCAGATAAACGCAATTAGTAATAGCTGAGCGACAACACAAAACCAGTGCAATATTACCTTCTAACTGAGAAGTTTTGTCACATTCTGTTTTTAAAAATGAAGCTAACGTTCTATTTTTGAATGGGCATGCAGACATGTGCTTTTTAGTCTGCTTGTGTTGCTTCAAATCTTGATAATTAGCTTTAATATCACATTTACAAAAATTACAGAATGCTTTAGAATTATCACCAACTACTGCTTATATCCAATCTTTAAAAAGCTCATCTTGCATCTATTCTTTTTAAAATTTTTGCTGATATGTTTTTGGTGGCTTATACTTGAACCTTCTAAGAGTTAATAATGTTATAGTATATTTAAACAATTTTATCAAATGAAATAAGTATGCAATAGTTCTTAAACAAACTGAACCAAGACCACAGAGCACTAGCAATAGAATGAATTTGTCACTGTTTTCCTCTTTTAATTGTACAAGTAACGAATAATCTAAAAATATCTAGCTAACATTCTGAAATAATCTAAAATAGAATCCATAATCTAAACAACAAATTTTTAAATCTAAATCATCCAAATATAATCTAAATCTAGATTTAAATAATCCCAGTTGGCAGCTCTGCACAGATCGTGCAAACGAACCGACACCAAACCGAATCGTGACTCAGCCATTGGTCAGCATCTTTTAGATAATGATCAATGTGCATTAAACTATGATAATAAGCGATTTCAATCCTCGCCACAGCACGCAGCTCTTTCCATCTTATCTTTTAGAGGCTGCTTATATCAAGATCCGTCGCCCGGTGTTATGCAGACAGAAAGAGTTTGTTTTTACTCTCAAACTCTTTCGATAATCGCGGCGTTCTTATTTGGCCTCCTGCTGCGCTTTCTTTAGCATTTCGCTATTGCTAAATCTTTCTTTGGCGCGCTTTACAATATTAGCGCTATCATTGGCTTGTCTTGATTGCTTAACGTCCAAATTAATCACAAAAAACACCTATTCACTCTAGATCTTCCCTTTTGACGCGATACCGCCACTGATGAGAGCGTCACGAAAAGCTTATGGCTCAAACACCTTTTTTCAAAGCCATATTAAAATTCTTTACCACCGATAAGATAATCGTTTTATGTTGGAAAGAAATTTGGTATACATGATTGTGCATTAGTTAAGTTGCTTCCTATAGCTTGGCCAAACAGTTTTGGTATGTTATGTTTTTCTTTTTTCTCTTTCTTGTTCCTAGGATAGATAGGCCTACGAGCCGATTCTTGCTAGTTTCGTTTTTGTTTAGAAACCGTCACGAAAAACGTCAACGACAAAGTGCACAATACATAAAATCGCATTTGGTGAGGTTCTTTTACTGTAGTGAGGCGTTGAAGACTGCTGGCCAAGTATACAAGCCCATGTTATAGACTATTAGTGCGCCAAGCCACTAAAGAATAAATTTATAACATGCTATTCGAATGAGCTGTAACCTATCTGATTGTATCCCTCTCTTCTTTTGAACCGCCTTCTCGGAATAATACGTAAGTGGACGATTAAGATAGATAGTAAAGTTTGGAAGATCCGTGGAAAAAATGTTTCAATTGCCGAAATGCTAAAATTAGTTGATGCTTTATTACTAGTGGTGTTCACAAGTCAAAAAATGAAAATATTAACCAGCAGTGGTCCCTTACTAATGGGAGAACTTCTTTCTAAAGATAAACTTACTTACTAAAGTCCCTTTACTAATTTGACTGTGACGTCATCACGACGTCAAAACCCCCTTATAATACTCCATTGGAAGTGGTGATCAATCGTGCCAAGTTTGATCATCAAAGGTCTAATAGTTTTGGAGGAGTTAAAGCATAAACACATACACACATTTTAACTTAAATTATAGATTTCAAAACGAGACCGATAATATCTGATTTGTATAATATTCATTCGGCATATTTGTGTTAACTATTTGTTACTATCTCGAAAAATTACACTTTATTATCTGCAGTCGCAGGTTTTACTCCCCCTTCCACAAAAGGTGACAAACCAACTAAAAGCAGTTTAATTGGATACATAAACATTATGATAACCTGCCAACCGTTAAGGGTTCTTTATAATGACTGATAAATAATTGGTCAGCATACATCATTTTTCATTTTTTGTTGACAAAATTTCCGACTAGATCAGTGCTTCTCAACCTTTTTGATGTCATGGCCCACTTTTCGCCGAGACTTTGTTTTGGGGCCCACTTCATGAAAAATTTGTTTCAGAACAATCATTTATTCCAGGAAGGAAGTTGCTACAAAACGAAAGAGTGTCAAATCATGCGATGCAGTAACTTATCACGGTGATGCAACTAGACAAAATTTGATTTTTCAAAACAACGAATTTTTTTAATTGTTCAAGTAAATAAAATGCTGTTCTAGATAATTAATTTGTTACCAATTAAAATTTTCCATTAAGTAAATTAAAATTACGTAAAAACAACGCACATATGCAATGCAATTTATTTTTAATGGGAAACTTGAGCTTGCTTATCGGAAATGATATGATCGATTCGAAGCTGGATAGGAGACAAGCTCATGCGCAAAGTAGCTTTTAGAGTATCGGTTTTGAGACTGTTTCGTACCTTCGATTTTGTTGTAGTAACTGTCGAGAAACCCGATTCACAAAGGTAAGTGGTAGTGAATGGTAAGAGAAACACAATAGCGCGCTTAGACAATGAAGCGTATTCCTTGCTGGCTTGAATCCAAAAGGAAGGAAGATCTACTTTTTGATAGTGAAGTTTGAGTCCGCTGTCCTCACAAAGTTCAATGAGGTCATTCACGAGTTGCAGGGGAAAAATCACATCTTCTGTTGTGCAATTAACAGAAAATAGATTCTGAATCCACAAATTTCCTGGTCGAGGATAGTAGTATAGAATGATCCATTTGGCAACGTTTGCGGCGGAGCAATGACGTCACGAGTTGGGGAATTTTTAAAGTGGGGGAATTTTTGAACCCTAACCCTAACTCTAACACTAACCCTAGTCGTATGTAAGGGAGCTAGTCTTAGGTCTATTACTTTTTGTGAGAAAGATAACCCTAAATATGAGGGTGTTAACTCTAAGTCTATTAATGTTATGTGAGAGAGCTAACTGTAGTTTTAAGGGAGCCAACCCCAGATCTGAGGGTCCTAACTCTAGGTCTATTTTTATGAGAGAGCTAACCATAGCTCTAAGGAAGCCAACCCTAGGTCTGAGGGCGCTAACTGTAGGTCTATTTTTTGTAAGAGAGCTAACCCTAGGTCTGAGAGTGCCAACTTTAGGTCTAAGAGAGCCAACCCTAGGTCTGAGGGTGCCAACTCTAGGTCTATGTGAGCTAACTGTAGTTCTAAGGAAGTTAACCCTAGATTTTATTTGAAGGAGGTCGGAGATAACTAACCCTAGGTTTATTAATTTTATGTGGGGGAGGTCGGAGGGAGCTAACTATAGATCTGAGAGAGTTAACACTAAGCTGAAAGAGTACACCCTAACACGGTGTTATTTCAAAAAGTTTGATGTCATTCTTATGATTGGTTATTACATAACGGTTTTCAAGTTGTGATTAGGTTAGGAGGAAATTTGTCTGTTTGATACAAATGATCGATACGTAACCAGTAGTAAAGTTCATACCAATTTACTGAATGACATTAATAATTCCTCAGATAACAACTTCACTGCTATTAGTCTGAATATAAGATCATTAAACAACTACAAAAATTTGGCAAAACTTGAAGGATTGTTATCATCACTAGCATTTAAGCCGAGCCTAATTGCTGTAACAGAAACTTGGCTAAAGTCAAACCAATCAGGACCACACACAAACTTACAGGATTACATATTCATATCTAACCCTCGATCAAAATTTCGAGGTGGAGGAGTAGGATTCTATATCAAAAATGATGTGGTTTACTCTCGTCGTACTGACCTAGAAATAATTTATGAAAAAGTATTTGAAGCAATCTTTGTTGATATTATGTTCAAAAATAAAACAATAACTTGTGGAAATATTTACCACTCTCCTAGTAAAGATGCTAATGCCCAATCCTTGTTTCAATCAATTCTAGAAAATACACTGCACAAAATAAGCAAAAGGGAAGGCTTATTGTTTGGAGACTTCAATATAAACCTCCTTGACTGCGATGAACCTAATGTTGGCAACTTTATTGAAGTAATGTTGGAAAATGGATATACGTCATTAATCAATAGGCCAACTAGAATCACACAAACCAATGGCACACTTCTAGACCACATTTGGACTAACTGTTGCAATGCACAAAAACTAAAGAGTTGTATAATTACTTACTCAATATCTGATCATCTAGTAACAATGATATGCATGTCCATCAAGAAATCACAGACTAAAAATATTGAGTATTACCGCTCCTTCAGTGACACAAAAATAGCCTCGTTTACCCAATGTGTATCTGAACTTGACATTACTCCTATCTTGGAAAAGTCTGATCCCGATGACGCATACAACCAGCTGAAAAAGCAGTATATGACTGACTTTGAAAAATCGTTTCCATTAAAGAAGGTCAGTTTTAAAAACAAACCAAACAAGAGTTGGTTTGATAGAGAAGCTCAGGAATTGCTGGACAATAAAGAAAACCTTTTTAAACACTACATGAAAACCAAAACAAACCACTCAAAAACATTGTTTACCCAAGCTAGAAATTACTATTACAGAATCATAAAAGAGAAAAAACAGACTTATTATAAGTCAAAATTTAACATATTCAAGGGTGATATAAAAAATACATGGCGTCTTATTAACAACTTGCTTGGAAAACAAAGAAAATCTGATTGCAAAAAACTCAAAATTGATGGTAAAAAAATATATGAACCACAGGCTCTTGCAAATCATTTCAACAACCACTTTTCCACCATAGCCTCCAAACTGATGGATGAACTTCCACCAAGTGAAGCCAAATACAGTGAATATTTAAAACCATCCTCACGCTCGACAATGTTTGTATGGCCTACTTGTCCCATGGAAATTTCAAATATATTGCATAGCATGAAACCCAAATTAAGTGCTGGCATAGATCAAATTACATCAAAGCTATTGAAGTCGTCACCAGACAACATATTAATTGCACTAAGCCACATCTTTAACTTATCGCTCAGCAAAGGAGAATTCATTAATGATTTCAAACTAGCTAAAGTATGTCCAATCTATAAAAAGGTGACAGCAGCAACATTAATTACTACAGGCCTATAAGTTTGTTATCAAATGTTTCAAAGATTTTGGAAAAAATTATGTATAGGCGTCTGTGCACATTTTTGGACCAAAGTAATTTTTTCTCTGTCCATCAATTTGGCTTTAGAAAACATCATAACACCTCACATGCAATAACGTTTATGGTACACAAAATAACCGAATCCCTTTCCCATAAAGTACCCACACTCGGTATTTTTCTTGACCTGTCTAAGGCTTTTGACACAATAGATCATGATATACTGCTTCACAAATTGCAACATTATGGAGTCAGAGGCATAGGTTATGACTGGTTTAAGAGTTACCTGACTGGTAGAACGCAGCAAGTGGAATGTAATGGCACTCTATCAAACATAATCAACCCAGTGACAAGAGGGGTGCCTCAAGGTTCAAATTTAGGCCCATTGTTATTTCTAGTTTATGTTGATGATTTCCAAAACTGTTTAAAATTCTCCGATCCCGTTATGTTTGCAGATGACACAAGCATATTTTTAGAAAATAAAAACATAGCAACACTTTATGAACGTGCTCAAGAAGAGTTACACTATATTGACAAATGGATGGTAGCCAATAATCTTTCAATAAATGTATCTAAAACTAAATGCATTCTATTCAGATCCTCTAGATCTAAACCACCTCCTACTAACTTAACTGTTACACTTAGAAATATAAAAATTGAACAGGTTACTATAATGAAATTTCTAGGTGTACATATTGATGAGCACTTAACTTGGACAGGACATATTGGACATCTTCAAAATAGATTAAGGTCCACTCTTGGCGTGGTAAGCAGAATGAAACCTTTTCTAAGGCAAGGCTCCATGTTAACTTTGTACCACTCTCTAATCAACAGTCACTTACAATATTGTATTACTAATTGGTGCATTGGAAATAAAACATTGATAAATAAACTACAAAAAACATGCAACAAATTCATAAGGATGGCATGCAACCTAAGGCACTACAGAGATGTAACTGATGTAAGAAAAACTCACCAGCTACTTACTATAAACCAGTTACTAACTAAGAAGATTGCAGTATTTATGTTCAAACAGAACTCTGGAAAAAATCCTGACGTATTTCGAAATGTATTTGTAAAAAGCATTTCACAATATAATACCAGAAATAGATCTAAATTAATACCAAAACCTTGCTCTAGCAAGTTATGTCAGCAGTCTATTTCGTACCAAGGTCCCGCCATCTGGAGCAAATTGCCAATTTGTTTCAAAAATGAAAAAATATCTGTTGTCACATTCAGAGCAAAGTTGCGAAATTACTTGTGCACAAACTCCATTGGTATTTGAACAGATTGCTGGTTCGCTTCTTTTGCTTACAGATAATGTACGCGGTGCGATCGAAGGAAACATCATCATCATCATGCAGGGGCGATTCTTCTAAGGCTTCCAAATACAACAACCAATCATCAACAACTTCTTGTAACATTGGACATTGGGCAGCAATAGATTATAATAATAACAATCCAAGAAACATCGCCTCCATACGAAGAAGAAGAAGATAACAATCGAAACTCATGTTACCAAATTACTACTACCTAAACTTGAATATTTTAGTATACTCTAACCTTATATTGTGAGCATAATCACCTTCTTAATTCTATCGACTGTAAAAGAATAGTAATACTACCCACATTTTAATATGTTGCAACATAACAGGCCAATTTCTAACACAACGGTTGGCAGTTGTTAAATTCACAATTTATGGAGCAGTGCTATTTTTATATGTAACACCACTTGGCAGAGCAATTAGTGCTTGAAACATGACAACCACATTATTATAATCAAGTATAGTATGTGCATTGCAGATACCATCTCTTAATGTAAAATAGGATTATCATCTGTTTGAATGATTATGTTGTTGTGTCGTATGTTTACGCTTGGCTCCTCTCAACACTGCTTTCTCATCAAAAATACAGGTACGCGAAGTGAAGATAAAATTTTACTCTTTTAATTCTGCAAGTAATAAACTACTAACATTCACGCAAACGTAAGAACTGGGGCTGTAGGACGAACTACTTATTGATGAACTGTTACTCTCAGGTAACACATTAAAACCTTTGTGTTGAGATGAGCTAAGCTACGTGTCTTGTAAGTTAATAATGTACATGTGCTTCGTAGATATTAAATGTGTTGCACTGTTTTTTTTTTCTTTCTTTCTTTCGACCAGTTACTTAATGAAAGGGTTTCCGGACCCGGTGAGGTTTCATTTCCATGGTGGTTTTTCTTTCCTCACCATGCTCAGATGAGCTAAAAAACAGCCTTATAGGCCGGTTGCGCCACCCATTGACCACCTACGTAGCCGTGTCTCGCACTGGTCATCTTTCTGATCCTTACTATTTCGAATGATCTTACTTCTTATTTACAAAATAATATGATCTACAACTATAAAAACTCCTGCGTTTTTGTTTTGATCTGTTTGTTTTTTTTCAATTCAAATAAACTGTCCTTTAATTGCTTGAATTTAGGGTTTAGCGGCCATGCAACTATTGCTCTAGTTTTATGGATCCACTGTTTTCATTTGCATGTTTTAACGTCTGACGTTGTGTCGCTTCTTCCTTTTCTTGACTCCATTTCTCTCATTATTATTGTTGTTCAGTGTCGTGTGTAATGGTGGTGGTCATGAATAAAAAAAGATACAGATACAGATACAGATACCTTATTTCAATGACGTAAGTTTTTAACTAGACCGTGGGAATGTAGTTGTATCCTTATTGCGCAAGCCGTGACGTATTCTATTTTTAACCATGATACGATTTTTGCTTTTGTGTAGACAGGTCCGGACTCGACTGTCGAAAATTTTAGGGTATAATGTGTAAAGATTACGCATTATTCAACTGTTTGTTAGGATATATTGTCTCCATCTTGTTCAGACTTGCCCAAACTCAAATCTTTTTCTCCGTACTGTACTTACATGATGAAAAGTTCTAAGGAAGCTAACCCTAGATTTATTAATTTTATGCAAGGAGGTCTGAGGGAGTTTGTTCTAACACGGTGTGAATGTCATTTCAAAGAGTTTAGTGCAATTCTTATGATTTGTTATTACATATTGGCTTTTTGATTCTGTATTTCAAGGACGTAAGTTTTTAACTAGACCGTGGAATGTAGTTATATCCCTATTTCACAATCCATCATGATGTACTCGATTCTGTTTTTAATCAGACCGTGGGACTCTAACCCTAACCTAACTCTAATTCTAACCCCATTTAAGAGAGCCAGACCTAGACCTATCAATTGTTGTGAGGGAGCTAATTATAGTTCTAATGCAACGTTGATAGGTTTTTGTGGGTTTATTAACATTATAACTACTAGGTAACAAGTCAAAAAATTGATTTTTGCTCAACCACCAAATTATTTTGACAATTCTTTTCGGAAACAGCGACGGTAGGATTGGGAGAGCACTACTTTTGACGAAGACAATGGCTGTGGCGCAAAGAATGGGAGGGGTGAGAGAAAGGAGAGACAGCACCACCATCGTTGTATTCGTCAAAAGTAGTGCTCTCCCAATCCTACCGTCGCTGCTTCCGAAAAGAATTGTCAAAATAATTTGGTGGTTGAGCAAAAATCAATTTTTTGACTTGTTACCTAGTAGTTATAATGTTAATAAACCCACAAAAACCTATCAACGTTGCATTATTTAATGCAATTAAAATTTTTTACATCTTGTAAAATACTGATAGTTTGCTTTATTTCATTTGTTTTCTATACGATATTTGATAATTTACTGCGTCGTTGTCACGTGATACTGGCGCTGAGAATTCGACATAACCGTGCTGTACGCAGCATTTATTCAATCAAATTTTGTTGCGTCACCTCAAAGAGACAAAAACTAAGACCACTAAATGTTTTCAAGTAAAGACTTTTATGTAAGAATAGTGACCTTTCGTCATGAGTGAATGCGACAAAAATGATAGATTTAGAACTTGATGGGTAAAAAACGCTGATTAGTTGAAAAGTATTAGGCCACTCGTTTTGTTTTGCACTCGAAAATAGCAGCGTCAAGGTTATGGCGTAATAACTGCCGTCTTATATTCGACAAAACCTTGAAATTTTGTTTTATTAAGTGCACATTACACGGTATTTCCAAATTCGTTGTATGATGCAAGCTTTAGGCATGAATGTAACAAAATTTTTCATGATTTTAAGTTTGTATGTTTTGTGTAAGCTTGCTTCAAAGCTGTGTGCGTTTGATTTTTGGTGAAGATGAAAATTTTAATCCACGACTTAATCAAAAGTTTGCTTTTTCTGCATCTAAAGTTGTTTTAAACTGTTAAAACTTATTTGTTCAATATGTGACGAGAGTAATTACATAAAAATTTTTAACTAATGGACGTAAGCAAATTGTAAGTTTATAAAAATTTTTTGAAATCAAGTCTGTTGATGATAACCGTTGCAAGTTTGATGGATATAGTGAAGAAATTAAAATTATTTGGTAAAACTTAAGTTTAGACTTTTTGTCGTATGATAAGATATTTTATAAAAGATGTCGTTTTCACGTCTGGTGAGAAACGTAAACATTTTTAGCTTTGCTGATAAACTTTGTATATTGATTGCAAGTATGAGATTTAAACGCGATGATGAGTGAAAATCTAAAACTATTTGGTATTAAAGTTATGTGTTTAATGTTTAGTGATAGGAACTTGTAAGAACGTTTACAAAGATTTCTACAAGTAATTACATTCAAATAATGTAGCATTGATTGAAAAGAATGAATTACACTATACAGAGTTTTAAAGAATCATCCTAAACGAGTCATTTTTGTTACCCCTTTGTGGGTGGCCAAGCAGGTAAATCCGATAACGATGATTAGCTTGAGTTTTTAAACGAATCTTGAGTGTAGAGTGTACGTATGAAAAAGTTTTGTTGCATCAAAATGATAAAAGTTCTCAGTTTAGTCTTTGATGAGAGCGAACAGATAAAAGTTTTCAAAGTGTTTAATAGAATTTGCAATAATTTTGTTACGTCAAGGCTTGTCAAAATGAAGAAATTGTAGATTTGTTACCTAGTGAAATAAAATAGATCTAAAATTTGACACAATTGACTTTATTAGATGGAAAAATCAGAACTGTTTGTGTTTAAAGTTATTTAGTGTTTGTGATAATACTTTGATAAAATTTTAAATATCTGATGTATATAAAAAGTAAGGTTTGTTCTATAAATATGTAAGTAATAGCAGAATAAAAACACAAGTGTGGTGTTTACTCAGTAAAATATTTCAAAGTTTATGAAAAATGTTTTGAAAATAAGAGGTGGTTAGTTCAGATTTTGTTTATAGGTAGCATTTGTGAGTCAACACTTGGTAAAGAAATTAGGGTAAAGTTCGGAAAATACCTTGTACGTTTATATTATAACGTTTGAACTAGATCTAGAGGTAATAGAAATTTGGATTGCACAGTGAGAAAAATGTTATTTTTCAAATAATTGACAGTTTTTGTTTTAAAATCAACTAGGATAAAACGCTAAAAGTGCAACGTCTAGTAAGAAAGTTAGGTAGAATTTGATAAAAATAAGCAACCACGTACAAAAGTTTTGTATTTATGCAGGTCATATCGATAATTAATGTCCTAGTTTGCTGAAAAAAAGAGCTGAAAGTGTTTCCAGACGTTAAGTTTCGTCAGACTTGGTTTGCTTCTCAGTAGATTGTGGCTGAAGCTCTTAGAAACGGTTGCTATGAGGAACGCATAGAAATGAGATAAATTCAGAGACCTAGATTTTTTGATTAATTTTTGCTTTGTAGTTGCCAATACACGAGTATTGAAGTTGTCTTAATGCATCATAAAAAGATTGTTAGTTAACACTTTTATAAAATGAGATTACTTATAATTGAAAATTTTTGTTTAATAACGTTGCCAACCAAACAATTGTAAGATTTTGGTTATAGGATTACGCAATAAAAATTAAAGGCGACTTAACAACAAAGTTGAGGTTTTTTTTGTTATGTGAATGCATATAACCGGTAGTGTAAGGGTTTAAAACGGTGTACAGAAAATTCTTTTGCTTTGTAAACGCATATAGGTTTTGTAAAGCTTTAAAAGTGTTGGCAAGTTTTTTATTTGTGGTGGTTTATGTCAACATAAAAGAGTAAAAGTTCGAGGTTAAGTTAAAGTTGAAGCTTTGCAAGAGTTGATAAGTATTTGTAATTGCTAGCAAACGATCTGAAAAACTGTGAGTGCGGTTCTTATTTCATGATTTTAAACGCAAAATATTGATAAGGTATTTGATAAACGATAATCTTTTTTTTCACTAATAAAATTGATGTAAATTGGGAAAATATTTACGTGAGAGTTGGACTGTAAGCTCACATTATTTTACATAGACAAACAGACTACACTGTTAGAAATTTCGACTTAATACTTTTATATGCAAAAAGTTTAATGAGCTTTTGAAAATTTTTATCTAAGTAATTTCTAACAATCTGGAACTAATGATATTTTACACGATGTTATACCTGTGTGTTAATGCACTGGCTTGTTCTCCACACTATCCCCTTTATATGCTGAGCGCCAAGCAGGGAAGCTGTGAATACCATTTTTTAAGGTCTTTTTGGTATGACTCGACTTAGGGAATGAAGCCCAGGTCTACCGACTACGAGGCGGACGCTCTAAACACGTGGTTAGGGTAATGCGGTTGTAAGAATAATTCATGACGTTTCATCTTTGATATAACAAAAATAAAGTTTTGTGTCTGACGGTGACCAAAGACGATAAGAATTTCTGTAAGGTCGCGGATCTAACAGTTGAGCGAGTAAAGTTGAAAAATGTAGAAAGTCCTAAATCTTGTGAATCCGATATCGCGAAAGGAAGATGGCTTATACATATTTGAAGACGTGGTTGGGTGGTAAGAACAGTGTTTGAAAGAAGAAGACGTTTAACAAGTGAAACGACGCTGTTAGATGAAATTGAAAGTACAAAAATTGAAGAGAAGTATCGGAATTATGTGATAACGAACCTGTGTCTCAATGTTTATTAGGTATTATTTGTAATGAGTTACAAAGAATGAGAAAAATTTAAACATTTAAAAATAACAATAGTTTTGTAGAGCCCTATAAATATTGGAAATTCAACGCTCTGCGAATTATTTCAAGCCTCTTGGAAAAAGTTAAAGTTAAACTCTTCCTGTTTTGCTTAAAATAAAACTATTGGTCGGTTGAGTTTCTGTAAACCTACAAAATTTTTACTACAAAACGGTTAAATCATACTAGTCTAAAGGAATAATTTTGTTTTATTTCTTGATTTGCGACATAAGATCTACGTAATAAGACATAAAATTTACGTGACTCTCAACTGATACCTAGAGATCTGTAACATTGAATAACAAGTCAACGGCTTGATCACACGAGTCTTTGTATAATTTGTCTATACAACAACATCGTTACAAAAGGCTTTGAGCAAAAACGCTGTCATATAGAATCGAGACTGTTTAAATAAAACTTTTGTCTTCAAAGTAGCGGATGTTTCTTGGTCTGAAGTCGTGTTTATTACATTGCCTGGTGCAGATCAACTCACAATAAGATGGTGCTTGGACGTAAATGAAAAAAAAATGTGTTCTATTTAAAAATTGCATCTTTTACCGTGTTTTTCTGTTGGTTAGTGATAAAGTTGTATATTTTGTTGATAGGCGCTGCAGTTCATTTTGATGGTTTTTTGCCGTCTCGTTGTCAGGTGACTTTTTTCCGCGTTTATACAGATTTTTAGTTTCGATTGCTAAATAAACTTCCTGAATTGAACAGCCTAGTCTGCCTGAAACGCTGGCATTATAATTACGTAATGCACAAACCGCATGAATAGCTAGCTAAATTGATAAATATTTTTGTCATAAAAGTGTGTGAACATTATTGGAAACAAATATGCAACAGACTTTGACTGATCTTAACCGTAAAATGTTAAAAAAACAGCTAGTCTCAAAACTGTGTGCTTTGGATAGTTCTAAGAGCGACGTTACATTTTGCTAACTTTTTCCCACCACTTTGCTTTAACGTCATTGCGTCACATCCCAGCAAACAATTGTACCAGAATTATGAAACCATTGCGCAATATCATCTCATATTGGATAATTCTTATGCTACCATACACACATAAGGGTTGCAAAATACCAAACAAACAACTGCATAAAACCTACGTAATCGTTGTGCAATAACTTCATATACAGCAAGTCAAATATTATCATAAGATGTCACGGTTTGCATCAAAGTCTTTAAAATATTGTACATGACAACCACACCGTGTTAGAGTTAGAACTGGAATTAGCTGCCTCAGATCTAAAGTTAACTCTCTAGGACTTCCTTCAGATAAAATTAGTGTCTTTTGACTTATGATTAGTTCCTTTAGGATTATAATTAGCTCCCTCACAAAAATTAATAGACCCAGGGCTGGTTCTCTTACATAGGGTTAGAATTAGAGTTAGGTTAGGGCTAGAGTCCCACGACCTAGTTAAAAATTTACGTCATGATGGATTAGGGCATAGGGACGCAATCACATTCTGGCTAAAAATACAGTACGGAGAAAAAGATTTGAGTTTGGGCAAGTCTGAACAAGATGGAGACAATATATCCTAACAAACAGTTGAATAATGCGTAATCTTTACACATTATACCCTAAAATTTTCGACAGTCGAGTCCGGACCTGTCTACACAAAAGCAAAAATCGCATCATGGTTAAAAATAGAATACGTCATGGGTTGTGCAATAGGCATGCAACTACATTCCCACGGTCTAGTTAAAAACTTACGTCACGGCTTGCGCAATAAGGATACAACTACATTCCCACGGTCTTGTTAAAAACTTACGTCATTGAAATAAGGTATCACAACTTGAAAACCGTTATGTAATAACAAATCATAAGAATGACGTCAAACTTTTTGAAATAACAGCGTGTTAGGGTGTACTCTTTCAGCTTAGTGTTAACTCTCTCAGATCTATAGTTAACTCCATCCGATCTCCTTCAAATAAAATTAGTGTTCTTTAGACCTATGGTTAGTTCCCTTAGAACTATAATTAGCTCCCTCACAACAATTGATTGGTCTAGGTCTGGCTCTCTTAAATAGGGTTAGAATTAGAGTTAGGTTAGGGTTAGAGTTCCACGGTCTGGTTGAAAACAGAATCGAGTACATCATGATGGATTGTGAAATAGGGATATAACTACATTCCACGGTCTAGTTAAAAACTTACGTCCTTGAAATACAGAATCAAAAAGCCAATATGTAATAACAAATCATAAGAATTGCACTAAACTCTTTGAAATGACATTCACACCGTGTTAGAACAAACTCCCTCAGACCTCCTTGCATAAAATTAATAAATCTAGGGTTAACTTCCTTAGAACTACAGTTAGCTCACATAGACCTAGAGTTGGCACCCTCAGACCTAGGGTTGGCTCTCTTAGACCTAGAGTTGGCACTCCCAGACCTAGGGTTAGCTCTCTTACAAAAAATAGACCTACAGTTAGCGCCCTCAGACCTAGGGTTGGCTTCCTTAGAGCTATGGTTAGCTCTCTCATAAAATTAGACCTAGAGTTAGGACCCCATATCTGGGGTTAGCTTCCTTAAAAATACAGTTAGCTCTCTCACATAACATTGATAGACTTAAATATGACGGCGATTTGAGTTGGTGGCCGTCACATGGACTTTGACTGAGGTGTCATAGCCTCAACACTGATTTCCCAATACTTGATTTAATTTGAAGTTGTATTGAAGAAACCGTTATCTACAAATAAGCAAACCATAAGCGAACAATCACAAATTAACAAATAGCACGAACTTACTGGCAATTGTGACACTTTGTTTTCTTTTTTAAGGCAATAAAGTTAGCACAAATTTTGATGCATATAAATTTAAGGTTTTGCACCATAAAAATACAAAACTTCATTACTAAATCAAATGCATTTGTTTAAATGCACAAATACATTTAACATTTGTTTAAATGTTTTTAACATTTGTTTAAATGTTAACATTTGTTTAAATGTTTTTAACATTTGTTTAAATGTACAAATACATATGTCACTCAACCGTATCATTCACATATGTCACTCAACCGTATCATATCGTTGTTTAAAGGGAATGTACTGCGAATAACGCTTTTCCGATAAATTTGGTCATTGGACCATCACGTGATAGGTTTGCGACAGACTCGTTTGAAATGGGCGACAGGCGCGACATAGTTAAAATTCTCGAAACATGTGGTCTGCAGCAAATTAAACCACCAACCGCAAAAGTCCGAGTCTCTTACTACAAGATGTCTGCTGGATAGGATATAGGATGACTGCTGGAAGCAAAAGTGCAACATAGGCTGTATAGATTTATGCTGTTAGTCAATGAACTCAGTCTGCCAGTTTCTTGCAGAAAATAATGATACTTATGAAAGACTATGTATGTATATATATACATCATAGGTAGGCTGGCCATTTTTCGAAATGCAAAACCGGGACGCTTATTGCAGACTGCTATTATGACTAGGTAGGGTGGCCATACGTTCCGATTTAGGCGGGACAGACCTCCAATTGAGCGTCCCGTTTTTGCATGAGCAAATAACGGGACAGTGGATGGCCGCCTTTCACGAAGCCAAATAGTTGGGCTTACTATAGACTCTAGATCAAAATCGGGACGCTCAAGACCGCGGTCGCGCCTACGGTGGGGTGGATCTCCAAAAAAAAAGGTCACCACCTATTTCGCTGCCCGTTTGTTGTCATTTTCGGCCGGAATCATCATTCAGGTAGGGTTTGCTGCCAACATGCCCTAGTTTATCACGGCTAACTTTGGCATACTCTAGGTCAAGCTGTGCTGCATGACTGAGCGAAAACACCAGACATTCCATAATTTAACTGGGACACGCCTGAAAAAGCGGGACTGTCCCGCCTAAAACGGGACGTATGGCCACCCTAATCATAGAATAAAACATTAAAAAACCTTTTTAATTTTACATCCCATGATGTATATTTTCTTTATTATCTTGTTTAATCAATTTACTGTAAATGCCGACTCGTTTCGGCCATGCTACATGCAATGTAACTATAAGTGCTAAACTCGCAGTCTTTTTATGAATATAAGTTACAACATCTTTGAGCGATTTATCATTCGCCAAACTTTTCCTCTGCTTTTCCTCGCCCATTTCAAGAATTTTAACTATGTCGCGCCTGTCGCCCATTTCAAACGAGTCTGTCGCAAACCTATCACGTGATGGTCCAATGACCAAATCTATCGGAAAAGCGTTATTCGCAGTACATTCCCTTTAAACAACGATACGATACGGTTGAGTGACATATGTGAATGATACGGTTGAGTGACATATATATTTGTACATTTAAACAAATGTTAAAAACATTTAAACAAATGTTAAATGTATTTGTGCATTTAAACAAATGCATTTGATTTAGTCATAAATGTTGTCCTAAAACATGTGTAATCAGCGGTGAACAAATGGCGCCCCATAAATAACACCGTAGACTTTACAATACTTATGTTGTCTAACAACCGAGCTCTATTCCACTGTCTGTTTAGCGAGGTTTCCGAAATAATTAAGAAATGAGGTACGCAGACAATTTACGCTTGAAACAAAACGATGATTGATCGAAACAAAGGGAACTGATTTATTCCAATTTAAAACCTAATAACAAGTTCCATTATACGGCAGTAACACTTAGAGTTAACACCCTCATATTTAGGGTTATCTTTCTCACAAAAAATAATAGACCTAAGACTAGCTCCCTTACATACGACTAGGGTTAGGGTTAGGGTTAGAGTTAGGGCTAGGGCTAGGGTTAGGGTTAGGGTTCAAAAATTCCCCCACTTTAAAAATTCCCCAACTCGTGACGTCATTGCTCCGCCGCAAACGTTGCTAAATGGATCATCCTACACTGCTGAAGATCCTCAGGAAAGTACAAATCAAACTTGATGGACAACTGAGAAGGATGTTGAATGGTTATTTCAGTAATATCTACATGAAGGGATGCTTTAAAGTTTTCAATAAGGAGTGGAAACATCTCGTACCGTTTATTGCTAACCTTTTTTTTCCAAAAACCTCGCTTTTTCTTAAATCCTTCTATTTTATCAGCAACGAGAAACAATGAGCTGTTTCTGCCTTGCATTGACAGGTTTGGTTGACTTAATTGGTTAAACACATCTGAAAGATAGGCCAGTTTTACACAAAAACAATCGTCAACATAATGATCAGCAAGAGGTGAGCGCTTGTCGCTCAGAAAAATATAAACTTGCTGTCTCAATTCAAAAAGACGATTAAGAACGCGCCCCTTTGAAAACCACCTTACTTCACAGTGGTACAGGAGTTGCAAGTGGCCTGAATCAAGTCCGTCACACAGGGCTAAAAAACATTGCGAGTGCAGTGCATTCTTCTTAATGTAGTTTACGATCTTTACAGCTATAGACAGGACTTCGTGCAATTCTGGTGACATCTGCCTTGTTGCTAGGTTTTGTCTGTGAAGGAAGCAGTGAGTCCATTTTGCGTTTTCCGCTTTATCCTGGATCTGTTTTACAACACCATGATGGACACCGGTCACTGAGGCAGCATCGTCTGTGCTCACACCAACACATTTCTTCCACTCAATGCCTTTGTTAGCGAAGTGGCTATCAAGGCAGCGCATTACTTCATTTGCAGTTGTTCTAGTGGGAATTTCCTTGCAAAAAAGTAGATCAATGTGAATATTGTCGTTTGCACAGTATCTTACAAATACGAGCAATATTGCTGCATTACTAACGTCAGTTGATTGATCCAATTGGATAGAATAGTAAGGGCTTGATTTTTTCCAACAGCTGACATTCAATATTATTACTCATTTCAACTATTCGCCGAGTTATAGTGTCATTAGATAAAGATAGTACCGTCGAGTCGGGCTATTCTGAACACTTTTTTCGCAAAATCTTTTATGCAAATGTGTGGTTATGTTTTTATTTTGTAATTTTATGTTCATAATATGAGCTGAGGTTCATTGAAGCTAGGGTGTAAATTTTGGTTTACTGCGCGTAGCTTTTCATGAGTTTGTGCCCGAATTTCTTAGTGTTCATAATAGTCGATGGGGCTATTATGAACACTAAGAAATTCGGGCACAAACTCATGAAAAGCTACGCGCAGTAAACCAAAATTTACACCCTAGCTTCAATGAACCTCAGCTCATATTATGAACATAAAATTACAAAATAAAAACATAACCACACATTTGCATAAAAGATTTTGCAAAAAAAGTGTTCAAATTTATTTTATTTTATTTTTTGCTTCTGTTCATAATAACGAAGCGATTGGGGTTATTATGATCAAATAAACGATGTAGCGAGACGAAAACACAATTCATATATCTTATCTAGCTTGAAATTGTCTTTTTATAAACGCTTATTGATAGTAAACTTTTTGATCTTAAAGTGGTGTTTTTTTGTAAACTCAATGCTATCTTTCCGTTCAGTTCTCATTAAAACAACTTTTAATTATTTTTTATAAAATGCTTACTCATTTCTTCATTCTTGTGGCAAGTTGTATCAGAGTAACCAGCAAACTCAGGTCAAAAAGTAATCAAAAAAAATAACAGATTGAATGGCATATTAACAACGAAAGAAATAAAAATAACGAAAAGATACAAACAAACCATTACCAATGCAAGAAATACAAAGTCATTTTACAGCTCTTCATTTGAAGATTCTTCCCCATAGAAATCAGGCGGAGTATCTCTGCTGTCATCATATGTGATGCAAATATTATCAGAGTCGTTATCTGACGATCTGGTGGCATAAAAAGCTGCAGCTACAGCTGTGTGCCTACTTTTTCTGACACGTTTCGATGAAACGTTTCGTCGTGAATTATTTCTTTTTCTTCTGGTAAACAGTCCGCTCGGTCCTGGAATATCTTGTTCTATATGCACTTGCTGTACTACTTTCTCCGGTTCTAACGATGCTGGTTGAGGTCCAGTTAGGGAATTTGCAGTACTTTCACAATCAGGTGATCGTTTAGAAACGTTTGTTTGATCATGCGATTTAGCATTTCCATTCCCAACATTCGACCCCACATCATCATGGAGGTCAGATGTTGAAATACCCTTGCCTGGGGCAACATCTATTCGTTTCTTTCGGCGTCGATTACTTTCAGGAGGACTTCTCATAGAGTGTAACATGTTAATAATTGCACTGCTGACAGCAGATGCTGATTCCTCCGTAGTTTGCGGACCGGTAAGTCCTCCTGGAAGTCTTGCAATAACAGGTTGTGCATTCAAAGGATAAATTCCACATTTCTTAAATCCAGACTTTAAGTTGTCGTTAGTTTCATGAAACGGACATACTTCATCACATAATTGTTTCAAAAGTCGTTGAAAGGCATCTTTGGAAAGCAGCTGGGATTGCTTTCTTTGGCTTGATTTCCAAACATCCAAGATTTTTCTCCACTTTCTTTTCAAGGGGGCAAAAAAAGCCACGTCCAAAGGCTGGAGTAAATGGGTTGAATTAGGTGGTAGGCAAATGAAAGTTTAGTTGTTTTGCTCACTCAGCTCCAGGACACGTGTGGAAAAATGACTGCTTAAATTGTCGCCCAGTATGACTTTGCGTCCATCCAGAGTCCGGCAATGCGGGATAAAAGTGAATTCGAACCAATCTGCAAAAGTGTTAGCATCAAACCAACCACTCTTGCTGCGATTGTAACGAGTATTTTGAGGACCGCCTTCTGTCCAAGTTGTCCAAAGGTGCTCCGACTTGTATGCCACATATGGGGGTAAAATTTGGCCACTTGCAGATCCACAAAACATCAAAGAAACTGGAGCTTTGGAGCTACTTCGTATTCTTTCTGGATACTTGGTGCTTCTTTTAAAAACACACATTTTTGTCCCAGGATCATCACTCAAATTAGTTTCGTCGTAATTGAACAGGTTTTGTGGGGGTACTCCATTTTCATCGCCTTCAGCTAAAGACTGCAGTAAATTGTTAAAAAATGTAGTGACATCTTCTGCTGAAAGTGCTGCTTTGCTAGGAGTAAGGTTTTGGCATTTTCTGAGTTTAATTGTGTCCTTATTCCTCTTCAAAAGCAGTCTTGCCCATTCCTTACTTGGGAGATTGTCGCTAAACTGTGGAACATGTCTGCCTGCTTCGCAGAGGACTTGCTTGACAAACATTCTAACGTCAAGAATATCAAATGGATATCCCCATTCTCCGAGACAAGCAAGGTGCTGTGCCATCAAAAGCTCTGTTTCTTTAGAAAAAACAGTCGGATGGCCCGCATTTGAATATCCTTTCCCTTTGCCTTTCACTTGGTTGGAGAGAGTACTTTCTTTCACTTCTTTCACGGCATTTAGCAGGTCTTCAGGGGTATAAGCTTTGGTCCTTTTCTTTTTGTATTCTCGAACCATTTTGAAACCTACAAAAAGGACAATTAATATAGCATCTTGTCACATGAAATAGATATGGAGCTATTTCAAACACCGTTCACAATAGCCCCACACACATCAAAATAATAGGTGTTCACATGTAATTTGGTTTTGCATCGAACCGTGAAACAAATTAAATTAGCCTGAAAAGTCATCACAACGCATTGGGCAATCTGCAAAATATCATGTTTTATAATAAAAGACTAACTTACCTCGTGCAGAAACCAAAGTTTACAGCTTTATCTTAATTACCGTTTTCAGCAAAAGTTTTTGAAGCAATCTGCCAGATTAACTGCACCTTATGAAAACAATTCTATACTATTGGTTGTATCTACAGGTCTAATATATATCAACTAAATCTGCAAAAAAACATCAAAACAGTAAAATAGTATGCAAAATTTTGAAAACAATATTTTTCTAAAAAAGTGTTCAAAATAGCCCCCTAGTTCATAATAACCCCACCTGACGGTATTTGAAGTTTTGATGCAGCGGCTTCTCCAATAATTTCCCGACACATATCTATAGCACTGGGTAGAATAAGCTTCTCTGCTACTGTGAATGCTTTCTTGCTACGAGCAATGCGAGAAGCCACCATATAGCTAGCCTTCAATCCCGATTTTGACTGAGTAGTAAGCTTAGTTAGGATTCCTTGCTGCTTTTGCAGACTTTTTCTTTTTCTCTCAAAGTATTTCTTTGGTTTTCTTGCAACTTCTGGGTGTTTTGAGTCGAGGTGCCGTTAAAGTTTTGATGGTTTTAAAGCCCCACTCGACAAGATTTGCGCGCACTCAACACATTGGGCAGTTGGTTCTAAGTCTGTTCCTGCACTTATAAATCCATATGTGATGTATTTAGGATCATATTTTCTCCCTACAACTTTCCAAGGTTTTTCCATACTTTCTACTTCATCCCTTTTTCTTTTCAAAAATTTATCCATTTTCAAAAATTTCATCCATTTTATCCATTTACTTTTTTTAAGGGGTAAAACGAATTAAGTACTGACTGCCACTGGCTTCTAAATTAACTTATTAAAATTATCTTGCCTAATAATACCTTACTTCAGCACTGCTGTAGTTTGCAGGAAGAGAACGAGAAATGATACATTGCTAACCAAACTATGACGTAATAATCAAAAGTTTTTTCTCAAGTAATTGTGTTTTCGCTACAGTTTTAATCGATATAAAGATAATGCAGAATCAATCTAGAAAGTGCGTGGAAGCTTTCGAATAGGTTAGCTTTTACAGTACATTTTTAGCTTTCGTAATTCATAATTTTTTCCAAAAAAAAATCTTTAATTTAATGCAGAACGTTTCGCGGCCCACCTGAAGGACCTTCGCGGACCATCAGTGGGCCGCGGCCCATCGGTTTAGAAGCGCTGGACTAGATATCAGAAAATTGCAATTTATGGCAAAACTACAGTAAGTTCTTTCACGCCTTTTGACTATTTTTTCTCAAAACATGATTCTTTGGCATCAGGAAACAGTGATTTTCAAAAAGATTTATTGAAAAATGCGATCTCTAAAAATTTTCGATGGTAAGTTAATTACAGTCAAAAATCGGTGTGTCTCCCATAAAAACTGGGGATAAAAATAAGTTTTTTTTTCATCTTTGGCACTAAAATAATTATTTTGAACTATATATAATGTCTACATAATGCTATGCAGTTTCGGCTAGCCGTTATTTTATAATCACCGATCAAAATCGTACAAAATATTATAGGCCTAAATTTTATTTAGCACTTGTCAAACACACTCTAAATGCAGTGTTGGACTTCACAAAACTGCAACTATTAAAAAAACTAAACACTTTCCAAGTTTTTGATTATTTTTTTATGATCAAATGGTTTGTTGACTCGGTATGTATCAAGTTTTCAAGGTGATACAAGTAAACTACAAATCTCTAAAAATACGTAAATTTGTGTTACTGTAGATCAAACTTGGTAATCGCCTATAAAGAAAAAAGAAGGCCCGTTAAACGCAGTGTCGTTTCATATCCAACAACAAAATATTCCTGTCAGACTACATATCATCTCAACGTTTAGGTAATATCCTTTCCCAAAAGACGTAATGTTCAATATTTTTGGATTAGCGCTTTTTCATATGCAGTGCTAGTAATGGTCCGATCTTTTCGCAGCATCCCCAAAAACGTTTCAAATTTGAGAGCTGGGTCTTACAAAAATGCACTTTTGGGAAATACCAACGCCTGTGAATATGCATAAATTGCTACACAAAACATTTTTTTCGTCACGTACATTGAATAATAAAACAAGTATCCCACATGACCTGCCTAAAACAACTGCAATTTTAGCAGTCATCTTTGAAGGCTTCTTTGAGTGCAGCTGTGCAGACTACATACATTTTTGGACAAAAATATCCTAGGCAATGAATTTGGAGGCTTGGTGAATTTTTGATAACCTATAACCCTTTGTCGCATGCTGGGTCAGATATGTCCCACAATTGTTAATTGTTATGTCATTATGATGTAATAACCACTTTTCTGAAATCCATTATTTTCCGATTGTTACCCACAATTATGGCATTGTTTTAAATAGTATCAATTAGAATCTTATGATCCTTAAAGGGATAAAAAGCCTTCTTATCCATTAGTGTTAGATTGGTTTTGAATTGATGTTGCAAGTAAGCAAACATGGAGAGCGGATACGAACAAATATTTTCATGCTGATATCATCAACATTTATGAGACGAACCTATCAATAATAAGCATGATCGAAATAATGTCATACAATTTATTTTGTATGCGGCTGTTCATGAGCCATGTGACGCTATTTTATCCAATTTTCAACTTCTCTTTCCCCCATGTGATATATGGTAACGTTTTTGTTAACCATATCCTTTTATGTGATGCATAGTATAAAAAATGCTAGTAAACCAACTTCAATTATTCGGATTTGCCACAAAAACCTGCTTTGCCCAAAGAATCGAATCACTTTTTTAGTCATTTATTTTCAACAATATTTGGGCGATGGACACTAAAACCAGTTTTTGGTGGAGGGGGAGCTGCATCCCCAAAGCTCCACACTTTCATATCTCTACCTACTCGCATGCGTTTGCAATACATTCACAAAGCTTAAATATCTGTACATTGATATTTGTCATTCCAGTTTAAAAATTGTTTTTGTCTTTTGAATACTTTGAATTTAGTTTTAGCATATTGCATATTGTAAAAGTTATTTCCACATACGAAGTCATTGCAATACTTTTGTGATGTGAGATGAAATTGGAGAGGCATTTCTTACACTTTTGTCAAGCAAGTTCTACGAGGAGAACGAATGCGTATCTTATATCAGTCATCGATTAGCGAGAGTGACGGTAAGTGTATTTCGAAACTAACCTACAATTAATTGCACTGTTTTAGATAAATTATATCCTCACTCTGTTGATGGCAGCACATATCAGGCAAACATTGCAGTTGATATAGTCTGGCAAAGAAGAAATGTAAGCCTTCTGTTTTGCAGACGTGCTGAAATAAAGGATTCAAAATCTTGTGATTATCTGACCTACAGCTTTTGCGATGACAATTAGACCCCTTGAAAAATGAGACTAAAATGTGAGTTATACGCCCGTGTGGTTCAGTTTATCATGGGCTGCGCAATTTAACAGATCGACTGCCAGGGCAGTTATTTTTGATTCACAGTTGTGTTGCACTACGGCCACGTCAGTCATATTTAACTGACACGAAAAATTTTATTCCAGACCGCGTCAGTTACTAATGCTCGACGCTACGTTCATTTTCAATAGACATTTTAAAGCGTGGCTTGCCGGGAAGTTTTTGGTATGATTGGTTCTGAAAAATAAGCAGAAATAAAAATTTATGCACACCTTTTGATTGAGGCAAACATACTCTCAATATTTTTATAAATACGAATTAAAAAATCAAAAAACTATCGTCGTCAATTGTTTAATGTACAAATGTTACAGCTGTAGCATACCAGAAAGCAATAAAAATTGTTTTTCATGCAGAGTATTAAAGCAGGATAAGCACATTTGTGATTGACCAAGACATTTGTTGCAGTAAGTGTTTGTTTATTTGGCTTATTTTCGAGCTCTTTAGAGACCACTTTTTTATTTCGTTGTAACACAAACTGTAATATCTTCGAATTGATTATTATTCGTTAGAATTGACTTTTTTTACAAGATGATTCTTTGTACTTATTTTCATTGAATGAGAGTTTTGTTGCTTGCGATCTGCATTACGTAACATCAGCAAACCATCAGCCAATTGTTTAAAATTACAATTTTGGGTTTTCTTCTTAGATACTTTGTTGTGTAAAATTCATATGTTTACTACAGCAATTCATAAAATAAGTTCAATTACTAATTTGCGATACCATTTTACTTCCTTTCGAAGAGACGTGGCATGTGATGCTATTTGGTCCGATAAGTCAATGCCAGATTTCCCTTTGTTGAATGATAAAATCGCTATAGGATTTTCTTTTTCCCTTCGAGACCGATGTTGCCTAATTCTGAAAGTATTATTAACTGTTAACATTTGTGGAGGCTGACCGTTGACAACTGATATCAAATATGATATGCACATGTCGATTGTTGTGCAAATGGAGATAGTTATGATAATTGGGTGGGTGTAAATGACTAAAATTGTGTTGATACTGGTGCCATAATCGGCGCATGCTAGGTTGATAATAAGCGAACATCCCACGCATCTTTCTATGTGAGTACTACAATACCATTTTGATTTTCTTTGGCAATCGTCTCACCACGTTTTAATTTGGGCTGAAGAATTTTTTTCGAAATGTCTTTTTTGTTTGCTCTTGGAGTTCCTATTGTAGCGTAAACCTTTCACATTTTAAATTAAATATTAACAAATCAAATTGGAAACATTTCACCTTTGAACCCGGAAATCCTTTGTTTGAAAAAACGTGCATGAGCGATTGTATTTGTACTTGGACGAGTTGGAAATAGCCAGGTTGTACCTTGGTGGGGAATTAGCTTTAAGTTCATCAATTTGTAGAATAGAAATAGCCAGGTTGTTAATCAAGATGCTTGTTTTATTTTAAAGGTAAAGTGGTCAAGGTATTTAACCGTTGCCCTTGCCACAAACTCTCTTTGGCCTCTGTTAATTAATTAAGTACATAGTGTTTAAAACGCCTAAATATATCGCTGCTTGAAAGACTTTCGTGTGGTTAAAGTGTTGAGAGCAAGGTGTTGAGAACGTCTGTCAAAAAACCGGGTGACGGTTCAAATCCTAGCCAAAGCAAATAGAATCGAAGATTCAAAATCTTTTACACCTATGACATGGGTTTTTTGCAAAAAAAAACATGTTACAAGTTCATAGCTTGAGTAAAAGTTATCCACACATAAAGTTCTACCTTCCTTCTACTTTCATTCAAAAGATCTTTGGACAGAAAATTCTTGCGAAACGGATCGAGAAATCTCTCGATTTGCACTCTCATATTTCCCGTTTTTTACCAGCTGGCTAGCAATAGCATATGCTGAAACGGGACATTGGCAAGGGGATTGTCGTGATCTACCAGTGAGATTGTTTAACGTAGTCGATGCTACCCGGCTAGAGTGTGAAAAGTTGATGTTCGGGACAGCTTCAGACCATCGATTCCTCTGTTTCCTATCAAGCCTGGCAAGCAAACCTGTAGCAGCTATGCTAGATTCATGCCCTTCAGGGTATTGCAAGAATGTTTGGTAGAGGTTTTTACTCTCAGCATTCCAACACGGTATACGATTATTTCGTCGGCCACGTGGGATACACTTTTTCGCTGCAGTGCTGATGGCGTTACAGAAACACTGATATGCCAGATCCATATCAGGTGAATCAGGTGACGGCAAAGTCCGGGCAAGTTTGTTTGTGAGAGTAATATAGTGGTTCCACTTGGTCTTGTTTGATATAAATAATTGTTTCAAAGCCTCCAGCATTCCGCACCAAATTTATTTTGGGGTCGTTTGTTGTGCAACGCTGCTCTAAGATGATTCGTGAGCTAATCAAGTAACTGAGAATAAGTTTATGACACTGGTGCAGCAACAGTACAAGCAGCATTATTTTGTAAAGGGAAACAAACTTCCGTCCATTTGATGAAATAAATGTGTACAAATTCTATGCAATAAAAGGTGCAACAAATTGAGGCACATACAACTCCATTATGTCATTTCAGTTCAGACTTTTTCATGTTAAGCTCCATGAGCAGTCATTCCTTGTGCTAGTCGCGTTTCCGCATGTGTTCCTAGCAGTTGAAACTTGCAGGCCTAAGTGCGAAAGTAAATAGTTTATCAGTTTGATTTGTATTATGTTCACATTATATTGTTTTATCTTAGGTATGCTCTTTATCTTGTTAAACAAAGCCTTTAATTATTTCTGTGATAGTAATTTTACAACATACTCTCTATATAGCACGCTGAAATCTTATACATAAAGCGTAATTCTGTCTGTCTGTGTGTATGTCTGTTTTAACTCCTCTGAAACTGCTATAGGTACAAGCATCAAACTTGGCAGAATTGATCACCACTCCGTGGTGAGTGTCATGAGAGTGTTGGTGATGTCATGATGACGTCTAATCAATTTTTTTTTAATTTGCATTACTTGACAGCAAGGGCGTAGCCAGAAAAAAATTGAGGGGGGGCCAAATTTTGCAACTTTTAATGTGACGTCATTTACTTATAACGGCATTTTGCCTTTCGTGAACTACGCTCGTCGCTACTATAAAAGTTGCTAAACAAAACTGAGAAAGTGCGAATGCGATTTGACTGATCTAATGTAGTTATTTCAAGAACGGCTTTAATAGTTTAACTTCAATTGTGACGTAAAACGCACTCCTTAAGGAATTTCAAGGAAACCACTCCCACTGGTAGGTTGGACGTTCTGATAAAAGAAGCGAGGTCTTTGTAGTAGTGTGCATCGCAATAAAACAATAAAGCGCTCAGCGAGACGCTTATTTCTTGCAATTATCTTAACTTGGATTGTCAATTCATCACTCGACTGCGATAGAAGAAAAACTTCGGCGATATTTAGTGTGTAAAACGTATACATTTTGTTTGATAACATTTGAAAGTTTAAAAACTTAAAAAGTCACGCCTGACCCACCCCCTTGCTAAAAGTCAACAATAAACTCCAAAGTATCTGCAGAGGAGCAAAAAAATTTATGTTTTTATTTTTTTGATACCGTTTTGTAATTTGACTTAAAATTCAGGGGGGCCATTGCCCCTTTGGCCCCCCCTGGCTACGCCTATGCTTGACAGAGGAGAATCGCTTTTTGCTCAAAAGAAAACCAGCTTCCGACTTACCACATTACAAAAACTTTCATTTGTTTGGAGTCGAAAATGATGTCACAATCAACGATTCATTAAACATTCTGTTTTTGTTCCTTCTCAAAAAGTACTCATCGCAGAAACGTGATCAAACGTTTTTCAGAAGATATTAATAAGGTTCTTGGGACAAAAACAATTCTACAACAATTATTGCTTATTTGACAATACCACGAGCACTTCTTTATTTAAGAACTTTAAGCCATATGAGCATTTTTATTCTCATTTCGCTTGCGCGCTTAAAACCGGGTCTATGATGTCATAATATGCTCTGTACGATTAACCCAAATTTTTGGCTGCCGCAGATTTTAAAAATTGCAACCTTTTTGCAAAATCAGTTTACTAAAAACTCATTTGTGACCTCATTTCTGAACCAATTTTCAAACTTTTTCGAACAAATTAACGGTTATTTTAATGCGATTCCAATAGAGTATAATATGGACAATTAATATTTGTTGTTATACTGAAAAAACTTAACTTTAAGACATATGGTGTAACTTTTTACCCCTCCAAAAACCAATAAGCTCAGTAAAAACAGGTAACTTTAATGTAACAACGTTATAGTAAGGTACTAAGAATTACTGTTTTTAAAAGCTTTGAAAATTTGCTTTCCGACAATATATGACTCCAATTACTTAGGGTCAAGGATTAGTTTATAATGTGTGATCAAAAATTGGTTGTCATACATGATGTTTCATTTTTAGTTGAACAATTATCCTACATCACCTAACAAACTTGCAATTGTTAAACCAAAGTTAGTTCTTTGGTACATTTTGACTACTTTTCCTCACAAGCATGGTTCTTTTCCATTATCTGTTGACGTTTTCAAAAATATTTATCAAAAACTGAAGTCTGTAAATGTTTATGAAATGTAGGTTACCGGTTAAAAAAACGCAAAATTTTGTTGCCTACATTTCACAAAATTCCAATTCTTAGAAAAACCAAGTCTTTTAGTACATCTTGGTATTTCTTTCTTGATGGCATGGATCTTTGGCATTATCCATCAAACCATTTAAAAAGATTCATCAAAAAACAAAGTCTACAAACTTTAATATGTAGCCTACTCCAACCAAAACACTTGGTGATCACCCAAGAAAAAGACGGTTGAGTAAAGATGGTCCTTTCTTGTGATTAGCAACAAAATGTAAGTGTTGAGCAACATATGATCTAAATGTTGAAGCAACTTCCTTTGCAATTGGGCGAGGCTGCCACAGCAGCCAGCTGATTTGATGTTCTTACGCTCGACATTATTAATGGGGGCCCCCGCTACTGCTACAACTCATCTGTGAGTGCTTCATTTCGAATTAGTTTGCTCTTTGCATGGCGGCGCTTATGCCAGGACCAAGGAACATGCACATAGTCAGAGACGTTACTTAATATTAATTTGCCTACAGTAAAGAAAAAGTGGTAAGTAGCTATCCTAATAATAATTGCTCAGAACGCATTGTGAGGTCATAAGGTTAAATGCCATCGCAATGCTTGCCACTACATGGTGAAAACAGCAGTAGGCAGCAAAATTATTCACATCATTTTTATAGCAAACATAAATGGTAAAGCCCATTACTGATATTTGTAATTGCAAGGATATCGATGGAAAGCACCAATCTTCATTTAGAAGTAGGGAGGCCTGGATTAGGGGCAAAGCTAAATGTAATAAAATCCCAAATTTAAGAAAAGACCAAAATTAAACGCTAATAGCATCAATCTGTAACACTGGATTAAGAGGGAATGTTTTTGTTGGAAAAGAGCGTAATAGGCACCTATTGCAATAGGTTACATGACTTAAAGGAAAGACATAACCTTTTTTCACGCCATGGCCGAATTAAAGCAAATAGCGCAGGCAAAAATCTTAATGTCATAAACATTAATCCAAAAAAGAGAATGTTCCTAAATCATTTCGTTGTTCCGCTCTCATAAATGTTTGTACTGCGAAGCTGATGCAGCTGCATTAATTGATACCTTTTAAATCGGCACGGGTGACAATGTGCCCTTTCAGGGTAAAATTGCGCCACACTTGGAAGAAAAATGTTTTCTATTTTGCATGGTAATAGCTTTATAAAGCTACCGGAATCAAACCAGAAAATTTGGGAAAAGCAAGGACTTATTTAACTTCTATGAGCATACCTAAGCAAGGAAAAACGAGCATGAATCATAATGCGTAGCAAGCAGGGACTTGAAAAAGTTTGGGGCGAAATTAAAATTAACATTACTGTGTTTAATCGCACCACATCGAAGATATTATTGGTATTTTGTTTTATGATAGCTTTATAGAGCTACCGGGATCAAACCAAACATTTGGGGAAAAGCAAGGACTTTTTTAACCCCCCAGGGCACGTCACGCAAGGAGAAAAGAACATGTTACATAATGCGTAGCCAGCGACGGTGTAAAATCGCACCACACGAAAGAAATTTGTTTTATTTTGGTTTAGAATAGCTTAGTATTAGAAATGTGATCCCTACTTCCAAACTACCAAAAACGCAAGGTTTCCTTGGGTTCGTGTCAGCAATGACCAGCTCTCATACACCTAAGCCGTAGCCAGGATCTTGAAACGAGATATTCTATTAGGAAAAAGAGCACAAAAAGTCGTGAAAATCTAATGTGCAGAAAACACATAAACTTTCGGTAACTCTTTACACAAAAACCTGATAGGAGGAGCCGGCTTGGCCGGCTGAACAGACACTCTCAATCCCGACGTTACTGATCGGGGCTCTCCGGGCCATGCCGTTGTATATACTATAAAGCAAGGACTTTTTTTTGTGCTGATATGTTACGTGTTAAGGTATTTGTGTCATTTTTGCTGTTACTCTACAGCATTTTACTAAAATCCCTACTTTAGGGAAAAGTCAACATAAAACCATAGCTATAACAATTTGTAAAGATGAATATAGAGAAAGCAAGAGCCGCTTTTGTCGCTATGCCGGAAATAAGACAAATAGCGCAGCCAAATTAGAAACTTAATACCACAAATATAAACAGGAAAGCGGCAGCACCACATCATAAAATAGGCTTACCAATGAACAGTTTTTTCTTTAATTGTGAAAGTAACCACCATTGTGTCGCTAAAATCAGTTTAAATATGTACAATCCCTTCTCTCTCACAAGTATTAATATTAACAACAATTTAAGGGAAGATTCATTGTGAGCATTGCCAGTCATGATTAAGAGAATATAATGATCACAATTTGGTGTGCAAGAATTATGAAAGTGCATAAAAATCATATCACTTTTCGCTACTGCCCGCCCAAAAGCCCCATGCGTGAAGTCGACGCATTCGGTTAAACCGAAATGCTAAACCCCGTCATTACTGATGAAGGGCCCTTGCTGGGCAACGCCGGAACGGCCAGCTAGTTTTATATAAAACATTCCCCAAATCTATATTATACTCGATGGTAATGCGAAAAACTCCTCTTGCACAAATGTAATACAAACATAATTGATATTAAACAGAAACGGTTCAACTCACAGCAATTTTGCTCATCCTCTCCGTTGCTACAATGCCGCTGTCCGTCACACCGATTGAAGAAAAAAATGCACTGGCCATTATTGCACCGAAACGATCCGTCAGGACAAGTGCTTGATGCTGAAAGATATAATATCATGAATAATCAATCGTTTTGTGCTTATTATTATAGAATAAATCTGATTGAAATGGTCTTGGTCATTGAATTTACACGCATTTAAAATCATGCTGTAATGCAAACTTTGCTACGTTTTGTAGAAATATACTTAGCGTTTGTAGACAGAATGAGCCACTGCGACGACTTGATCTCTCGGGCACACTAAATGTCTGCCACGTATACACAGATCGATCAATTTAGTTCAAGTGCCGTTTCCTAAAGAGACACTAGCGCACCAAACGAAATTTACCGTTATTTTTCTACAGTTCCGTATACGCTGAGCGCCAAGCAAAATAGGTTTTTAAATAGAACTTATTTTTTAACGAATTTTGACATTTTTTACAATTATAGCTTACTATTCGGTTTTATCGGCGTTGCCCATCAAGGCACTCACTCATCAGTAACGTCGGGGATAAAGTATTTCGGTTCAACTAGCTGCATTGGCTTCACCATCGGGCTCGTGTGTGAACAGTAACAAACACCTAAATGATTTTTGCACACTTCCACAATTCCTCTACACGTAATCGTGATCATCTTATTCTCTTAATCAAGACTGGTAATGCTCATAAATAAAGTATGTTGCCATACACTCTCATGATATTTTCAGAAGTGTGAGCGAGAGGGATTGAAGCACAGTCAAAAATGATGGTGGCGATCAAATAGTGGATGCTTTCACAATCACAGAAATGCACTATTTTGTGGTAAGCCTATTTTGTGGTTTGAGGTGGCCCCTTTACCTATTTATATTTATGGAATTAACACTAGAGCGGCCGGAGTTACAATAAGCCCTCAACGGCCAGCAGCGGTCACTTTGACCGCTTCTACGAAAACGCGTTTTTACTGTTATATGCGTGGTGTAATGGCAACTTAAGTGCTAAACAAATACTTAGGTCACGAAACTAAATCAATCTATCCACAAAAAAAGTTTTATTTGAAAGGAAAGGCTAAAAGTGGACACAAAATTGGAAAATGTTTCGCATTTGCGTTGTTGCCCATATAACGCATTTGGAAAGCTCCGTTGCGATACACTTGCCACAAACAGTTTTGTTGAACTTGAAACAAAGTTTGCTGGTTTTGTTTTGAGTGCAGTTTGCATTTTTTGACACTGTTTACACTTCTCGTTTTTTTTTTAGGAGCTGTCGATAGTGTGTGAGATCTAGCAATAGTAGCATTTATACTTGATCTTTCAACAGTACATCATTGAAATATCAACCAGTAATCTTCGTGTAGTTCTGTAACAAGCTTGAACAGGAAATTTCGTCTTGAAACCTTGTCACGTGTTCGTTTTTTATATAGCATAAATGCATTGATGCTTGCCAAATCCAGAGTGCTTAAAATTTTTTCTTGATCGATTCTTGTATTAAAATTATAACTGAGAATAAAACTTGAAGGGCAAACGCTGATGCGCTTGAGCAAAAATTGAAAAAAAAAGTGGAATTCAACAGCTAAAAACGTGAAACCTCATAAAAATTTAAGAGGCAATTTTGAGACTACAGTAGGTTTTTGAAACATGTAGATATTATTTCTGAGTTTCAGTTTTTTTTAGCTAGCAATCAATGCAAAAGATGATAGCAAAACGTTTTTTGTTTTAATGAAAATCGGAATTTTTACGGACGTCGAAAGCTGAAATAACGAAATCAAATTCAAAATTTTGACAGTGACATTTTTTATGGAAAAGGTCGGTGATGGATTATTAACTGCAGCAAATAAAAAGTATTTTTTCTTCCAAATAATTCTGTAAAGTTGATTGTGAGAAAAGACTTAAGGTATGGATGAAAATGCTTGACCAAATAGAGCTTCCAAGTGTAAGTTGGCAAACCAACACCCAAAATAAAAGTGTTTATAATTTTTCTTTTAATGAGATTTTTTTGGGTTTTACGGTAAATTTATATTGCAAGGTTCTATGACAGTGTTTCTACGAAGTTTTATAGAAAGCCCTTCAACCGTTACGAAAAAATCGAATTTTTCAAAAAACTTTTGTTAAGTAGCACATCGACTCAGAATCACAAAACACAACTCAACATGAAAGGCCAAATTGAACGAACAAAAAGTTTTTTTGGAATTTAATCAATTTGCTTAGTTCATATGATCAAACAATAAAAGTGTTACGTAAATATCTATTTTTTATTAATCTAGCCTTTTTAATTTTTATATAACTTTATTATTCGGAAAAACGTGAAAAACACGGGGCATTTCGTAACAAAAAAGTAATTTGGATAAAAACTATCGATAACTCTTGAAATGTTGTTTGTTAATTTGTTGGTGGTGTAGATGCGACTTCTTACTATATCAACATTTCACTTCACAAAGATAGCTCTTCTGCTTAAAAGTTGATAAAATTTGAAAGACCATTTTACAAAACCAAGCTACCAATTCCGCCCAAAACAATGGTTTTTTGGCCTAATTCGCACTAACACCACATATACGAGTACATAGCTTTATTTCTGCAAACGCCAGTCCAGGGTTGCCATCCAAAAAAAAGTGGGAAGCTCTTTCCAGCTGCAGTATAGACAGGTTTAGAAAAACATCTGGGGACTTCGCGTCCCAACCCCCCATTTCACCCTCATAAAATGTTGTTTGTGTCGATTATGGTAGCATGGCAAAAAGTGCAGTCAGTTAGTCTAGTCAGCAACATACCGCGTGGGTAATGCAGCAGGTGAGAACGTTGTTTAACCGAATGTCACGATTGCAAGGTCGTTGGTTTAACACCCACCAGCATCGTTGTTGCGTCCTTGATTAAAAAGTGTTTGACGATAAAAATCTTTCTTCATTGGATTCTAACGAGCAGTAAATAGCAAAAGTACGAATCTAAAGTTCAACCAGAAAATTGACATATTATCGGCTGCCCCAAAGCGAGTCTGGATTTATCCTATATGAGCGCTTGCGTCGCATTCTCGTGATAGGAGAATAAAGACGGAAGAAATCGAACCAAACCAAATCAGAATCTAAAACTATTTGCATTGAAACAGAATTGATGAAAATAAGGAAACAAAAAGGAAAATAAAATATAATGTTTCAAACGGAACAAAAAGTCATGCCAATGTATAAAGCGCATAACAAAAGACACTATTAATTTAATTTAGTCCTTTCAATGAGACTACGCTATGAAGAGGTCTAGAAAACTACGAAAAGCAGTTCTAACAAAGGTCGTCACGATTTAGTGGCAAAGTACTTCTGATTGGCTGACAAGTCATCCTAACTTTATGTAGCAGTGACAATGCTACATAGAAAGTTTCGATTAATAGTAGATTTACGCGCTGTCTTAGTTTCACCAAACGTTGATTATTCCAAAACCAAATTTATTAAGAGTGGTGAGAGTGAATCCAAATAATTTGACCAATTAATCCAAAGTAATTAAATTGGCGATCAAAGAACAAGCGGTTATCAAACTATAACTCAACTTGGTACTTGTGGGTTATCTGTCACCACTTTTTTTAAGCTGAAAGGGCAGTGTACACTGTAGGGCCAGGCCCGGTATGTAAATGTACGGGGCAGTGTACACTCCCCCACCCTGTACACTCCCTTCCAGTGTACACTGCCCCGTACATTTACATACCGGGCCTGGCCCTACAGCATAGGCGTACGAAGTGGGGGGTCCAGGGGGGCACTGGCCCCTCCTGGTTGTAAAAATTTCGGGCAACTTTTAATTTTTCGGGCAATTTGAGTAAGTGTCCTTACATTCTTGCCGAAAAATTTGTCGCTGCAATAGTATTTCCAAAAAAAAAAAAGAAGGTCAACATCTGTTTGGACACACGTTTGATGGCATATTTAGGCCAAAAGTAATGGAAAAGGTGCAGCGTAACAGGCGATGACCTTTTTTTTTTTTTTTTTGGAGATGCCATCGCAGTGACAAACTTTTCGGGCAAAAATTTGGTGCCCCCCCAAATGGGTTTGAGGTCGTACGCCCATGCCCTACAGTGTACACTGCTCTTTCAGCTTAAAAAAAGTGGTGACAGATAACCCACAAGTACCCTCAACTTAGTCGATGCGGGGTTGCAATTAGCAATTACACAAATATATCACAGGTCAATATATCTAAAAATAAACTTCCAAGTTAAATGGTTTCTTATGTTACAATAAAAAATACTATTTCCTAACTCTTAAGACTCCGATATAATGCAAATTCACAAGCAGCTGCTACTAGACACAAATTAAGTCAATCGAAATTTAGCACTTCCTAATTGTAAACCAACGCCAGCCTGAAGCGACAATTATCGCAGGTTAGCATGACACTGTAACCAACACAATACCAAACAATCTTGGTTCAAATCTGGAGCGGGAAATCAAAACAATATCAGAAAATGAAAAGAACTTTAGAAATTAAACAAGAAACAAACACAAAACTGTCAAAGTTTTACACTTTATAAGAGTTACCTAGCGAGACTTATTGTCTGTAGCCAGTCCATGACATCGCTACTATGTAGTCAGGGTGCGCAATGGTAACCATAAATAGCGAGGTGACCAGTTCACCGAAATCAATAATAATGCTGACACATTATTGATTATTAGTTTGTTGCGTTCATGGTTATGTTCATTTGGGAAAAACCACTCTCAGCTTCAGAGGAGCTTATAGGAATGGTGTTTGCGATGCTGTCAATCAAAGGTTGATTAATGACACCGCAAACTGGATTTGGGAACGTTTCTGGGAGTGGGATAGTATTCCCAAAAGTCAAATGTAGCTCTATTAGGACCCAATAAAAAACAATAACATGTGCACTTTACAATCTCCTCCCCTTCTTCCATGTCGTTTCTACGTCTGGCCAAACTTCCGAATACAAAGCTTCGAATGATTTAATACACGATGCATCAGCAGCATTAAACAATCGCGATGATATATTGTTAATGAGAGCTTGAATAAATCTTTTTTTTTAAAAAACACATTTTGACTGCGAGATTCATAAAAATGCAAGTCTTTTCCCCACAAGCTTTTGCTGTTCAGATGATAGAGCGACTTGATGCTGAAAAAAATACTTATTTTCAGAAAGAGCTGTTTTTATTAGCCTTTATCACATTCATGTCGCTTTTATGTAAGTTTTTAATAATTCAGGTAGTTCAGCTAAGCACGTGTTGACAAGAACCAAATACTCGACAAATCGAACAGTTAACATCTTTCGAATCATACCCGTATACATTGCTCTGTTGTGTGTTTTTAGAAACTTGCTCTCTGACCGTTGTTTGAAATGTTGATAAAGAGCTGCGTCATTATGAGCAGGAGCATTCAGGGCTCGGCGAGAAGACGCAACCAAGCGTACATCAAACACTTTTCTAATCTTCTTAATTTCGATTTCCAGCTTAGTGGCGATTTGTTGTAAATGACGTGGAAGTTTTGCAGAATGTGAGCAGCAGCAATGTATTTTATCAAAAAGAGCGCAAGTATGATAAAAACTATTAACAGCTTTTGTAAAATTGCCCACAGCCAACTTAAGTCGATGATTGAAGCAAATTGGGAAATTTCGATTTTAACACTAGAAGTACCATAGGGGTCATTTTGACCCATAGCTTTAAGTCATTTGCGTATATCTACAAGGTTCCTTCCAATAGAAACGTGAAACTTCCCAACTTTTCCTAAATTTAGTTGTTGAACATGCTAATGGCAATTTCAGAAAAAAATATGCTTTGAATTCGCTTATATGTGGTGATATACTTATAAGTACCAGCAACGGTCATTTTGAACCATGTGGTTTTCTTGTTTGCTGTGAACACAATTGTCTTGCAAAAACACTCTCAATCCACGTTTTTGTCTGGACAAAGTGTTTGAAATGATTCTACTGCAGTGATATCTGCATGAGACTATTGTTTTTGTTTGATGGAAGCTTTGATCTGTTGTTGAAATGCAAAGTGCTGTTTTGTTGTAACAACAATAGAGTGCTAAATACTGTAATTTGCGCCTCTATTGTGTTAGCAAATGCTGCTTGCGTTTCAGCGAAGATTTGACGTACACTATCCAGTCATACAATTTTGTCACCGAAAAGCGTTGCTGCAATTTAAGTTTGTTTTTCCTTTGCAGCTTGACTACAGGTTTACGATCGTTACATTTATACCTGGCAGTCCATTTTTAGCAATGCTCAGCAGCAACAAATATATTCAGAGCGACTGAGATAACTTTCTGATATAAGCTTTCTACAAGTTTTGATAGTGCAGACCTAAATTATCAGTAGTACTAGAATAAAGACGATGGTACTGGTGCAAGCAAGTAATTGTTAGCAACAAGAAGTCAAGAACTTAATACGTTGTATTAATTTTGCAGTTGAAAGCACTGTACAGGGATGCATGCAATCTATAAATACCTATTATAGCTATTGGAATTGTTAGGATATAGAGCTAGGCCAATCTATACCGCTGTGCCTGATTGCATGCCCAATCAATGGCACAGCGAAAAAGACATACTGTGCTAAAAGCTTTGGTGTTGCTGCAAAACATCCAGGAAGATGATTCTGATGCTGAAAGTGATGCTGAATCAAATACTAGTGTTTATCATTTGGATAAGGACAATCGTGATGATTCAGAAAGTGAATCTTCATCTGGTGAATCGCTTGTTGCGGAATCATCAAACTCAGAAATTTCGGATTTTGAAGATACCAAAACGATTTCAGAGATGGATAGAGATCATGTTCAACAGAGTAATGCAACAAGCTTTGCAACTTCAGCTGAAATTATTTGGGATCTTTTGGACTCTAATCAAAACAATGCCGGAAGGCGATCTAGCCACAACGTTATCAGAGAAGCTCCTGGGCCATCCATTCAAGCACATCGTAGTATTATCAAAGAATCGGTTTGCAGTGCATGGGATCTATTCATTGATGAAGGTATGTTGCGTCATATACAAAAATGTACTGAAGAAGAAGTTCGAAGAGTTTTACAAACAGACAATTGGCGCGTGTCGTTACATGGACTAGATGCGTTTTTAGCGATTGTTTATGCACGTGGAGCTCACAAGGCAATTAAGATCAAGGTACATGAATTGTGGAATAGGTTGTGGGCAATTCCAATTATTTCTGAAATTATGGCTCGCAACAGATTCATTGAAATAATGAAATTTCTGCGCTTTGACTATAAGCAAGCACGATCACATAGACTAGCTACAGATAAACTGGCTCTGATATCAGCAGTTTGGTATACCTTTGTCAGAAATTGTCTTAGGCATTATAGACCCAGAGTCAACATTACCGTAGATGAGCAACTTTTTGCTACCAAAACTCGATGCAGATTCACGCAATACATGCAAAATAAGCCCGACAAATTTGGCAGCAAATTTTAAAAGGCCACTGATGTCCAAACTAAGTATATGTTACATAGCTTTCCTTATTTGGGGAAAGATAATTCACGGCCGGCACGAATAGCATTAAGTGAACACGTTATTTTGCGGCCAACTGAACTTTACAGAAAGACAGGTCGAAACGTGACCGCCGACAATTTTTTTACGTCGGTAAATCTCGCGAAAACTTTGAGGCAGGAGGGGATCAGCATTATCGGAACTGTCAATCGCATCCGAAAAGAGATTCCGCAAGAAATCAATAACTCCACAAAATTTGGAGTTGATGTGCTCGACCAAATGGCGAGAAAGTACACTGTAAATGCAGCTACTAGCAGGTGGCCTGTGCAATTTTTTTGCAACATATTAGATTTGGCTGCAATCAATGCCCACATTTTATATAAGTTAGTTACTGGGTAAAAAACTCACGGCGAAAGGTATCTTTTGAGGTTATCCGAGAAGCATCGTTCGAGGTTTGTTAAAAAAAGAAAAGCTAACTCACACTAGTCCAGTCAAACCAACAGCAGCATGCAGAAAAGCCAGAAACGAAAGCACTGCCAAAGCAAAAGGTGCACCAACAAAACACGTAAAACACGCAGCTGTTGCTCTGAGCTTATTTGCGGTAAATGCATCGGAAAACAGAAAAAATTTATATATTGTAGGCTTTGCTGCCAATAAATATTGGTCATGATGTGTTTTGTCGTATTTTTTTGCAGCTATGCATGCAATAAAGCTTTGCCAAAATTTTTGAAATTTGTCTCACTTGGGAATCAAACCAAAGTCTGACTTATTTATAAAATAAATGCCCCATGCCCACTGAGTCTACGATTGAATTAATTAACATTTTTAAAAAATGTAAAAAGCATCATTAAAAAGAAAAGTCAATCTGACTTCACTCGACACTTCTATGCAGGGTAAAATCTCTGGTAGTTCTAGTGTGAAACTACACCACTAGTTTTCCCAAACATGACAGATGCTCCGTCGCTACAGAAAAAAACTAAGTTACGTTGTAGAAAAGCACTAGTATGTAATATAATTTTCGAGCCAGTTTTTGTGGTGCAAATGAGGTGCACTCCTACGTCATTTCCTGTATTGCTCTGGCGTGGTCTTACGTCATGAATTACTTCTTGTAATGCTTCCAATTACATTGTATAACTTCCGATTACATTGCATAGCTTTCGATTACATTTGTATGATTTCCGTCTACATTTGTATGATTTCTGTTTGTACTGGAATCTGTTTGTGTGTTGAACTTGGCATTTAAAAAAAATGATTATATTTGTTTTGTGTTTTTATTTCTTTGAGTTTTTGTTTTAGTTGTTTTGGAAAATAGTTTTATTTGTTTTTGGAAATGGCTTTGTTTGTTTTTGAAATTGATTTTATTTGATGCTGTACCCTCGCTTCAGAATACCTCCGCTTCAGAATTTCTTCAATTGATATTAATTTCACTTTGGGTTTTAGCTCGTTAAAAAATCTCGATCTTTTGTCCTACTGTAAGCACATCTGTTGCAAAACGGAAACATTAACTTTTCCGTCATGCCTAAAGATAGAAGCCTGTAGTGCTATATCATAAACAAACTTTCTTGCGAGCGGAAGCATCAGTCGCTAGAAGGCTGTAGCGTGTCGCGCCTCGTACCTCATCGAGCGGCCATGCCAAACATCTTTTTGTCATTTTTTTTATATTTTTTGTTAGTTTGCTTTCGGCGGCTTAGCACCTTGCTTCTGTCGAGGTGTGTGATTCTAGTTGTTTACTGTTGGAGCTGTGTTTGCTCATTTGCAACTTCGTGCGTCCCCAGTTTGACGTCCAGCTCGCACACCTTTGCTGCTTTACCCTATGATTTTACTGATGAAGTAATATTAACTGACGAAGTATCTACCGTCAGGTTTGTAGCCGCTCGGCTACCTCCGTTTAAAGTATATTGTGCTCCTATAGTCCGCACGCCTGGCGATGTAACCTCACCCCAGGAATCTAGCCTGCATAGCTTTGTGGCAATCTAGCCGTGATATTGCAACGCGTATTCGTTTATTATTATTGCTTGTGTCTAAAATCACACACATTTATTTTTCTTTTTTTGTTAGGGCTAGATATGTTTATGTTTTTGTCCTCTCATGGTAGCTCGTTGATCGGCTTGCCTTTCCCGCCATTAGGTTGTTTACCCGTTGTTTTCGTTTATGTGACGTGTGCAGTGTTCTGGTTACATAGCCGTGTGCAGTGTTCTGGTTACATAGCCGTGTGCAGCGATCTAATTCGTGGTGACGCATGCAGTATTTTGTGACCGACCATATGGTCGGAGATTTTGTGCTCTCTTTCTTCGTCGATCGCCGTGGCGGACGGACGTGTTCTGGTTGTCTATCATTTTCTCGTTCGTTGTTGATCGTCGTGGCAGAAGAACTTGATTTTTGATTATCTGCCACAGCTGCGTGAATTGATGGAATAAAATATTACTGTCGTGCTTTCTTCCTTGTGACTGCCATAGTTCCCAGCAATTGGGTTCAGTCAGCACGCTCTTGCTCAAGGAACCTATTTTCTACAAGACGTTCACGACGTTTCTTAAAAATTGCAACTACAAAATCATATAGCCTCGTTCTGATCGATTCTTTTTTGATTTATTGTTTTGATCCCCTAGAATGTTGTGTCTTTGCTCTTCTAGATGTGTTTATTGGAGATATTTTTTTTACTCGATAGGGTTATCTTGATATCAGTTCTGCAGTTAAGAGGGTCTTTTTATTGTTTTTAGTAGATACACGTAAACAACGGATTTAGTCTTAATACAATACAATCTTGAAGGAAGAAAATCTTAAAAATGCAGTATAGATTTCAAAATACTTACCTGTGTGATAAAAGGCAGATGTTTCAACGGAAATGAGAAAAGTTTGCATGTTTATCACTAGCTGAAAACTTACAGAAGAAAATAATTATAACAACTATACTACAACGCATAGTTTAGAACCAGTGACAGATACAATTTTGGAGGAGTAGAGATTTCGTTACAGCTACCAGTGTTATGAAAGACAAATGTTTGAATGGTAATGAAAAAAAATACCGCCAGTTGTTAGTTTTACACTTTTTTGGAAATTTCATAAACTAAAGAAGGCCTTTGGGCAAAATATAGATAAGATTGCTTCAAATATGACAGTAAGATTATAAAATCATTAGTGCAATGGTAGAAACATTTTGTGATGTTAAAAAAGAAAGATCAGAACAATGAAGCTTGTTGAAGTAGTAGTTCAGTTTTTATCTGGTGTTGTCCCTTAGCAGAGATGGCCAAATCTACCCATACCTTCTGCAATTGCTTGCACTCCGTCTCTCCACTTGTCTCGATTCAGGGCATCCTCCTTCTTCAAATCAATCTCCTCCTTCTCCACTTGCTTCTTCCAGGTTTTCTTCGGTCATCCTCGCTTTTTCTTGCCACTTACTTCAAGATTCAGAGCAACCCTCAAAACACTATTGTCATCGCTCCTCAGCACATGTCCATTCCATCTGACCTATTTGCTGTTGTCAACCGGTCTATAGTTTCCTTCAACCCCAGTATATTCAGCTGTTCTTCAGTCGTCTTTTTGTCAACAATTTTCTGACCGCACATGGCTCTCATCATAGCTCTCTCCGTTTTCCTTAAAATTGTTTTTTCATTTTCTTTTAAACACCATACCTCGCCTAAATCACTACTGATAATTTACATTGTAAAACTGAAAAGTTTTAGCTTTAATTGTGTGCAAATCATTTTTGCTTACAAAACAGTCACCTTAAATGCATCAAATTTACAGCTCTAATCATTTTTCATATGACAACTAGAAACCAAAATTGTATCCTATTATCACACTGTTTTAAGATTTTTTCCTAAATTTAGCAACTTTTAGACTTACTAACACGAATTTTTTACCTTTCAAAGTCTACGTAGCTCACCTGCATAGAAATAAGCTAAACATTTACAACTTCTAACATTATTTGTAGAACATTAACATAAAATTTGATTTGAACCCGCGTCTTTGAAACTGGCCTTCTCGCGCGCCGAGTTTTGCTGCCATGCACCACGCGCTGCCAGCCATGCCTTAAAGCATCACATTTAGTTTGTAACTTTTGGAAGACCTTTTATGCCTAATCACTGCTTGTGTGATCAACTTTACATAAGGGATATCAACTTTGGTCCATAGTCGAGCGGCTAGAAGTACGTCAAATCGAACCTAGTTCAAAAGTAAACAGCACGTAAGTCTTCTGCTTTGTGTTAGTTTGTTTTATAAAAATCAACGTTAATGCTATTGGGGGGACCTCTTGGCTTTTGACAAGCCATGCTGATGAGTCCAAAAGGACGAAATGCGTCCAGGGATGGCTTTGTAAATTTGAACATATCTCTCAATATCATTGCTTCCTTCGAAAGCCTAGCGCCTTCAAGACTCGCTTTGTTGTTTTGTTTCTCGCTTATAAGACACTCTCTATCGATCGTAACCACTTGGAGCTAGCAATAAAACTTATGTTTTTCACAGTCTACTTAGCTCACCTACATAGAAATAAGCTAAACATTTAACATTATTTGTAGGACATTAAAAAAATAAAACACAAAAATCATACTTTATTTTATCAAACTTAGCGTTAGCTATCTGCTGCATTATTGATGATTGAAGAATCAACTGTATCCAATTCTTAACTTTTCTTTGTTTGCTAAAACCCACAAATAGAAAGCATCATACTTCACAATTTGTTATATGTAATTTACAAAACAAAAAGTCTGATGGTGTGCTACACCAATCTAAACCTCATTTCTTCAACACGTTTACTAACAAAATTTTCAACTTAACCGTTGATTCATAAGCACTTTAGCTTGAGCAAACTTACTTCTGCATTGTCACAAATTAAAAGTCGTCTTAGCGAATCAAAGACTTTTGTTTCGTACAATTAAACTCTTGCACTAAGTTATGATCTACAAGTTGAACCATTATTTGTAAGTCACAACTTTCATCCAAACAAAGTAAAACTTCTCACAGGGCCGACATGCGATAACATTGTGTATTTCGCGATAAATTGTATTTTCTTGTTGGCGGCTTATACTTGACTAGGGTGAATACGCGATAACGCCATGTATTTGATGATAAATGATATTTTCTTATTGGGGCTTATACTGGACTAGGATCAATATGCAATAACGTCGTGTATTTCATGATAAATTTCATTTTTTGTGTGGGGGTCTATACTTGATTAGAATCGATATGCAATAACGTCATGTTTTTCATAATAAATTGCATTGTTTTGGATGGAGGCTAATACTTAACTAGGATCAATATGCAATAACGTCGCGTATTCCATAATAAATTGCATTTTCGTAGATGGGGGCTTAAACGCAACTAGGGTCGATATGCGATAACCTTGTGTATTCCATAATGAATTGCATTTTTTGGTCGGGGGCTTATACTTGACCAGGGCCAATATGCGACAATGTTATGTGTTTCATGATAAATAGCATTTTCCTATTGGCGACTACAGTAATATTTGACTAGGATGAATAAGCAATAACGTCGTGTATTTCATGATAAAATGCATTTTCTTGAATGGGGGCTTATACTTGAATAGAGCCTATATGCAATAACATCGTGTATTTGATGATAAGTTGCATTTTCTTGGATGGTAGCCTATACTTGACTGAGGTCGATATGCGATAACGTCGTGTATTTGATGATAAATTGCATTGTTTTGGATGGGGACTAATACTTGACTAGGATCAATATGCAATAACGTCGTGTATTTCACGATAATTGCATTTTCTTGGATGGCGCTCTTATACTTGATTAGGATTGATATGCGATAACCTAGTTTATTTCATGATAAAATGCATTTTCTTGGATGAGGGTTATACTTGACTTGGATGAATAAGCAATAACATCGTGTATTCCATAATAATTTGAATTTTTTGATTGGGGGTTATACCTCACCAGGGCCTATATGCAATAGCGTCGTGTATTTCATGGTAAATTGGGCTTTCTTGGATGGGAGCTTGTACTTGACTAGGATCGACTTGCAACAACGTTGTGTATTTGATGATAAATTGCATCTTTTTTTGTTTGCAGCTTACTCTTGACTAGAATTGATATGCAATAGCGTTGTATATTCCATGATAAACTGCACTTTCTTGCGTGAGGACTTATACTTGACTAGGATCGATATGAAATAACATCGTGTATTTCATGATAAACTGCATTTTTTGGATTGGGCTAATACTTGACTAGGATCAACTTGCAATAACGTCGTGTATTTCATGATAAATTGCATTTTTTTGAATGGGAGCTTATACTTGACTAGGGTTGATATGCGATAACCTCACGTGTTTTATGATAAATTGCATTTTTTTTGTTGGCAGCTTATACTTGAATAGGATCCATACGTAGTAACGTCGTGTATTTCATGATAAATTGCATTTATTGGTTGGGGGCTTATACTTGACTAGGATCCATATGAAATAACATTGTGTATTTCATGATAAATTGCATTTTTGTTAGCGGCTTATCCTTAACTAAGATCTATATGCAATAACGTCGTGTTTTTCACGATAAATTGCATTTGTTTGGTTGGGGGCTTATACTTGACTAGGATCGATATGCAATAATAACGTCGTGTATTTCATAATAAATTGCATTTTTTGGATGAAGACTTATACTTGACTAGGATCAATATGCAATAACCTCGCGTATTTAATGATAAATTGCATTTTTGGTTGGGGGCTTATACTTGATTAGGGTTGATATGCGATAACCTCGTGTATTTCAGGATAGATTGCATTTTTTTGTTGGCGGGTTGTATTTGACTAGGATTGATATGCAGTATCTTCGCGTATTTTATGATAAATTTCATTTATTGGTTGGGGACTTATACTTGACTAGGATCGATGTGCAATAACTTCTTGCATTTAATAATAAATTGCATTTTCTTGGATGGGGTCTTGTACTTCACTAGAGTCGATATGCGATAAATTCGTGTATTTCATGATGTTGGGGTCTCATATTTGAGTTTGATCTGTATGTATTGCGTAGTATACTAATAGTTAAGCATCAAGTTCCATTTTGTTTTTGAAAACTTATACTTTATTTGGGTCTGTGCACAATAGCGTTGAGCATTTCAGCATCAAATTGCGTTTCTCTGATCGGACACATGCATAACAAGTGTTGCGTTTCTCTGATCGGACACATGCTTAACAAGTGTTGTTATGTCCAAGCTTGTTTCTCATTACATTGCGGTGGTGCTAGTTTGGAACGTTGGATTGTCTTACACCAAAACCAATAAGAAGCCCATTGGAGAAAGTTGATCAGTCATTTGAAATTTGATGTATTTCCAAACAGCTTTTTTGTATTTAAAACCTTGACTCTGAAAAGGTACAAATTCTAAGCCTTCCTTTTAACAAAGTGCGCATTTTACGCAGGTTTCGATGGCATTATGACGTCACTGTGACATTATGGTACACACCTGCGGTCGATGATCAACTGTTGTTAGTGATCCGGCTCTGCAAACGGTTCTTCTGAACCTAAAACACGTTTCTAACAGTTCTAGTTATAAGAAAGCTTGCAATAGTAAAGAAATAAGAGTATCTCATTCGCGCGTATTGCGTTCGTCACTTAAAAAACGTTGTGCAAAGCATGTCACGAGATCGCCTCTTACAGAGTATGGAGGCCGATTCTTTACAAGACCCGCTTATTGTACTTAGTTTAGCATTGAAATTGCAAACATTAGCGGCGGACCCAGAAATATGAGAAGGAGGGTCCAGAGTATGTAAAAAGTGGAAATATTAATAAAAATGCTTCTAATACGTTTTTCTGGCCTTTTACGGTGAAACTAAATCTTGAAAATGGACTCATTCACGTTTGCAAAATGTTTAATTTTCTGCTTACAAAAAGTTATGTTTACTTTTCTTGTAATTAAAAAATTTATCTTTGTGGATGCTTTAGTCACACAAGCAGCGCATACACTGTAAAACTCACTACTATGACGTCATAAGGACTTGGGATGCAATTGTTTTTTTACGCATTTCCAAAGGAAATAATTCGATCACTTTAGCAACGAAATACCTAAGGAGCAAACTGCAGTGCCAGTGCCTTCGCTCTACAAATCCACTACAGAAAATAGTCACAATTTTCGCTAATACGATCAGGAAAGTTCCAAACTACTTGATCCATGATCATGTATATTTACTGCTTTAGCAAAATCACTTTTTGTTTTTCCCTACACATCTTAAAAATTTCTTTTCAAAACAACTGACGTGTGCTCAAAGTGTTAACTGTTTTCCTAGTTTCAAACAGAATATCGAAACAGTTGCTCATCGTGCACGTAATGAAAATCTTCGAACAACATTGTATAATTTTGTTTGATTGTGGATGACGAAAGAAATTGCCATAACTTTTTCGTGGAAAGAACATGGCAAAAACAGAAAAAGAAAAAACGTTATTTTCAAGACCATGCTTTATTTGACGTCCTCCTCCGTAAGTTTACTTACTCTATTTATGATTTTAAACATTTTTTGTCACGTACAATTTTATATTAATCTCAAACTGCCTCTCGATGATGAAACATCGATTTTAGGTCATTTTTGCAATGATTTACAGGCTCAGACGTACTGATTCATATGTCTACCACTTCACCCTCGCTTTGGAAGCAGACTTTTTGCTTGAGCAACGTAACACTTCAAATTCCGGATGTCCTTCCTGATGAATACCAATGGTGTTTTTATAGAATTTGAATTTGAGACCTTGACATAACCATTACACCGCTGCGGCTCCTGTCTTTACTGCAGGGATGTCAAACATACGGCGCGCAGATCGGATCCGGCACTTCGCAAGACCTAATTCGACCTGCGTAAGGCAACGATCTCAAAACAAGTCTTAACTTGAAATTCGGAGACAATTGGTGGATGAAACAGCAAAGTAGTATGATTCAACACACAGATCTCCAAAAAACAATCTTTACTTGTAATTTGGAAAAAATTGAAAATCACCAGGCCCGCGAAAGATTTGACTGTGTAAATATGATCCACAGCAAATGAGTTTGACACCTCTGCTTTAATGTAAGTGTATGTTTACTGCTTCTCAGTGAGATGGAGAAGGGTCATAAAGTTTAATTCAGCTTCACACCTTAAGCCAATCAAGATCAGGTTAGGGGAAAAAAGCAGTCCATTTCTAACCAGTCATGCACAAAGTGTGGCTGCCCCAAAGCTGAGAAGGCAGACTACCATCGATGGTACCCGTTAATCACCACTCATTCTTAGAATAGTGAAGCTGGGTAAGCAACTTTACTATTCTAACTCAGTAGGCACAAAAGTGAGCATTATTATGCAGGCAAGATGTACACACACACACACACACACACACACACACACACACACACACACACACACACACACACACAAACTGCTTGCTCACCACATGTCTTCCACGTAAAGATGGAGGCGTCCCGTTAACTGCCTTGCCCAAGGACACAACAAGCGAACTTGCCGGCTTGTTCTCCATACCATCCCTTTCGTGCTGTGCGCCAAGCAGGAAACCGTGGGTACCATCTTTTAAGGTCTTTAGGTACGACTTGACAAGGGAAATAAATCCCAAATCTGCCGACTGGAATGAAGACCCTCAAACCGCTACACCATCGCGCCAGTAAACGCCTTTACCATCTTGTATTTATATTGCATGCAAAAGCTATCCAGTTTTTATATTGGTCTACTAATGAGTGAACTGATTTTGTGGGCAAATAATTTCTTGATTGGAAAGAAAAAAGGAAAATATTAAATTTTTGTTGATGATGGGGCCTTGTTAATAGTGCTATTATAAAATTGGAATAGATTTGTTTGTAGACCTAGTTTGACTTAAATTGGCCACAAAGTGATATTGCTAGAATTGGTCAAAATATCATAAAAAAAAGTTGCAAATCATCAACTAATTTAATCTAAATTACCAGTTGCAACTGCCTATTAAGATTCGAGTTTTGTAATTGAAATACCAAAATGTAGGTGTCAAAACTTTAGAGATGGAACATTGTCATGTTGATTTCTGTTCTAAAGCCATGGTTACTTGTCAGCCCTTACGCCCTGTGCTAAGATTTGTTGCAAGGGTAATGGACAAACATTCAATAACTGATTTTTGTATTTTGGCACGTGTGTTCAAAAAAAACCCAGCATGCTAATGCTGATATGACGGTTATTGGAAAACATATGCAGGTCACATTTGTGCAGGCATGCGACTGGGGAGGAGGGCGTCAGGGAGGAGGTGCTACTGCTGCTGCGCGCGTGTTAGATGCTAGCAATGAATATTGAAATATGTTTTGTATTTAAGTGTGCTTGGCTGTTTTGCTTTTGTGTCTGTGTTTTTAGATGTTTCTTTTATCTGCCTATCTAATAATGAATGTTTGATCCGATTTATTGCTAAACTCTAGCTAGCTGTATCTGTTCGATCAGTATGCTTTTTATCAATAAAATCGGTTGGCAATTTGTGGGCATTTCATTGTAGAAACCCTGGCATTATAGTCATGTAACAACGGCATATTATTTGTTATAGTTGGCCGCGTATAGGGAGGTCGTTGGTAGAAACCCGCTAGCACGTGATCGCCGATAGGCTAAACGTAGGTGTATTATTGCTTTTCGCTGGCGCTTTGTCGTGCAGCAATGTTGGCGAAGCAACGATCCTGTTGCATTTAGACAGTACGCCAATAAAAACATTGCGTAAATAGTTCGGCGGTTAGTTGGCAAAATAACGATCACTGTTATCGACAATCACTTGCGCCAACAAAAAAGTATAATGCGCCAGGAGAAAACATTTTGTTTGGGTTGGTTGCTGTTTTATTTGTCATCTTGAGTATTAATGCTTTTTGATCTTTCTCTTTTTTGTTTATGGGATTTGGGATTAGATATTGAAAAATAAGATTAGAGTATTAAGACGAGAGGTAGGTGTAGAGTTAGTACAATGGCTGAGTAGTTTAATCACAATGGACCAGCGTTTTAAATTTGGAAACGGTTTCTATTCTACAGGCACAACTTTTAATAAGTTGGTAGTTTGTGCAAGAATTCAGTCATAATGATTGTAGGTATTGTGATGATTGCAAGTAACGCAATGTTTAATACCTCATTTAAAGATAGAAACTTTGTATACTTGATTTGGTATGGTACTTCGTGAATGAAGCTTTTTCGATGTCGAAAAAAAATGTCTCTCATTACTCACGAGCTGATATTTCCTTCCCACTGTTTCTACACAGTAGGATGAAGAAGCGACAATGAAGATATCCTTGACCAGTGCCATTGGCCCAGACAAAGTTGCCTATCCCATGCTAAAGCACCTTCCTCGCTTTGGCATGGATTTTCTTCTTTACATTTTCAATCTTTCCTGGTATTTGCATTCTCTTTCCATCTGGAAGACATCTTCTATTATCTCTATCAACAGGATGGGTAAACCTCTCGACTTTATTGCTTCCTTACGGCCTATCTCTCTCACCTCCTGCGTCTCAAAGCTTTTTGAAAGCATTATACTATCCCATCTACTCTTCTTTCTGGAGTCTATTTCTATTCTCTCTCCCCGCCAGGCCGATATCCTCTCTAAACGGTCTACTCTAGATCAAATTTTTTTATCTTTCTTGGTCCATCTCCAATAGGTTTAACAAACCCAGAGCGGGCTCTCGAACAATCCTTTCTATTGATTTCTCTAAAGATTTTGACTCTGTCTGGCATCCCGCCCATATCCATAAACTCATTTCGACTGGCCTCCCTCCTTGCTTTGCTCGTTGGACTCAATCTTTTCTTTCTGATAGGCGCGCTTGCGTGGTTTCTCAAAATCAGAAAAGCCGTTCCTTTTGAATCCGTCGAGGTGTTCCACAAAAACGTTTTGGCCCTGTAATTTCCTCTTTTCATAAATGATTTTTCTTCTTCTCCGTCTTCTTCCGTCAGCTGATCTTTTTACGCTGACGATCTGGCCATTTGGTCCTCCTCCCCCTCGGTTCCTACTGCGGTGGAGGCCACACGAAAAGCTCTGTTTTAACTGCAGCGCTGGTTTGAGTACTGGTGTCATCCTCTCAATCTGAGCAATTGTAAGGCCTCCTTCTTCTCAGTGGATCCCCACCAAGCTAAACTCCAGCCCAACCTCCTCTTACTGAACTTCCCCCTCCGTTTCAATCCAACTGCAACTTTTCTTGGGGTCACCTTCGGCCGCACATTTTCCTTTTCTAAACATGTATCTTCGCTAAAGGCCAAATTTTTCTCTCATCTTAAGCCCTTACGCTGTATCTCTGCTTCTGCATGGGGTCCCTCTAAGGAGTCCCTCTCTCTTCTGTATAAAGTGCTTCTTTGCCCCCTTCTCACATATACTTCAACAGGATGGTTTCCTTAAGCATTACCATAATCACCAAATTGGAACGCCTCCACCAAGCGGCTAGTCGCGCTATCACCGGCTGCCACTCGTCCTTCCCTATCCCACTACTTCTCCCCGAGGCTTCTTTACCTCCCCTACGAGTCACTCCGACTCATTTCACTCTTTCATCTTATGAGTGGGCTATTCGTCTCCCAACCTCCTTTCCTATTTCAGGCTTGGCCAGACTTGGAGTGAAACCAAGACTCTGCAGATCGTCCTGGACAGCTTTTGCGTCCACTCATTTGCTCGTGCTTCCTTCTACTTCCCATAGGGAGGTTATTCTCGCCCTTCCTCTCCTCCTTGTAGTCAATCCGTTGTAGTCCCTATCCTCTTATCTCTCGTATCCACTCTTGTTTTTTCTCGGACTGGAGGCGTACTGTCTCATCGCAATTCTTCGACACACAGGTTTCCTCGATTTCCACCGAGGAACTTGTGCTTCCTCGTCTACGCTGCAACGAACACAGCCTTCTGTTAAGCTTTTGTCTTTTTAGAATTGGGAGCATCGAGAATCTTTTCTGCAGCGTCTGCAGACACTCGTCCCAAGACACCTCTCATCTTATTCTGCACTGTCCAGCTACGGGCTCTGCGCCGCTTGTCTCCATTTTAATAGAGTGTATATCCTTTTCAGAAAATTTAGAATATTTTCAAATTACTATTTTGACTCTGGCTAAAACTTTAATTTCCTCTTTTGGATTATTTCACAAGAAACATTAACGTACTATCGAACATATTAAGCGTCTCGTGAGAGAAACCAAGTCGCGTTCGTTAATATTGATTTTCCTTTGTGTCTTTATCTCCATGCGAAAAACGAGTTATCGCAAACTATTTCATGGCTGGCAGTTTGATATAAAATTTTCTACTGTAACATATACAAACAGCTTAAATCAACTGAGAAAATTCGCGGGCCACAAAAATTCTGTCCGCGGGCCTGTTATTGGATGACGCTGTTTTAGTAGAAGGTTGAATTTCCCTCCGTTTTGAAATCATCAGTTGGCTTCCTGCTGGCACCGTGTATTTTTACTACAAGTTTTAAACAAGTTGTAAAGTACATTTTTTAACAGTGCATATATGCAAAGTCCATCCAAGTATCAAACTAACAACCTATTAGTTACGTGCCACCACTTTATCGCATTTAGCTGGACTGCCAACAAAGCAATTCAAGTGTAATTGTTATATAAAGTATTTGCATAACGTACGTATTTCACTGCGAGCTAATTCTACAAAAATTGTAGTCTATTGTTGTTGCGCAACCTACTACACATATTGCCTAATACACATACAATCTCTTGTAAGAAAGAAGTATTCAATTGGATAATCTCCTCTGACCTCCTTCTCATCAACGATTGCCACACTCATACTCATACCCCACACTACATGAGACAACTTCATCTGAACTTGACTTTTACTTTGACGTTCACTGCCCTTCCGCAAAGAAATACTTCTCTTTTCATCTTTCCCTTGCTTCTGCTCTCTTTATTTATCTGACCATGAATGCAGCTAAATCTCCCATTTCCTTCTGCCGCGCCAGCTGCCAACCCTAAGCCTGATGGTTTCCGGAAGCGGTAAAAGAAAGACGCAAGGCCTTTGCTTTCGGTTATTGAAGTAATGATGATTGACAGACTTATATCTTTGCCTCTCCACTCGTCTTGCTTATTATCACCGAAGCCAAGGCAGGCAACATGCTGTTTTTTTCCTAAATTAGTCTGTTTTCCCTTCGTTCTGCCGCTAGCTCTTCTTTCTCATCTTCCTCTTCTGCTAACTTTTCCAACTGCTCTTCTCCCAAGAAGTCGGCATCGGTCTACGCCAATTAGTAAGATCGTACTTTTCTGTCTTCTAACCCGAGGCTACTTGTCCGAGCTTCGACGGAATACGTGCCCTGAGGAGTTTCATTTCCCTCTCTGCTCTACCTTTTCTTCCACTGAACTTCTCGTGGCTGCTACAAATCGCTCCTCGTCCACTGCCACTAGCTTAGACAAAATCGCCTATCATATGCTAAAGCACATTCCTCGCTCTGACATAGATTTTCGTGTGTTCACGTTTTCAAAGTTTCCTGGTATTTAAATTCTTTTCTTTCCATCTGGAAAGCATCTTCTATTATTCCCATCCATAAGATGAGAAGGACTTTCGAATCTCCTGCTTTCTTCCGGCCTAACTCTGTCACCTTCTACATCTCAATGCTTTTTTGAGCGCATCATTTCATCTCGTGTACTTGTTTTCTGGATTCTAATTTCATTCTCTCTTACTGCCCGCTCGGTTCCACCCCGAACGGTTTACCTTCGATTACATTTGGTTCCTGTCTCACTACATTTTGGATGGGTTTAGCAAACAAAAAGTTGTGCTTTTGAACGATATTTGCTACAATAGACTTCTCGAAAGCTTCCGAGTCTTTCTGGCATCCCGCTCTTTTCCATAAACTTATTTCATCTGGCCTGCCTGTTTTTTTATTCTTTTCTTTCTGACAAACGCACTTGCGAGATTTTTAAAACCACAAAGTCGCTCCTTTCAAGTACGCTGAAGTGGTGTGCAAGAATCCGCTTTTGTCCCTGTTCTTTTCTCTCCTTTTCATCAATGATCTTCCTGTGTCTCTGCTTTCTTTCGTCAGCTGCTCTATTTATGCTGACACCTGGCCATGTGGTCCATCTTTTCCTCGGTAACTACCGCTACGGAGGCTACGCAAGAGACCCTGATGCGACTGGAGCGTTGGTGTCTTCCTCTCAACCGTGACCAATGTGAGGCATCCTTTTTCTCAATTGATATTCACCAAGCCAATTTTCAGCCCCACATCTCTCTGCTCAACTGAGTCCGCTTCAACCCTTCTTCCTCTTTTCTTGGAGTAATCTTCGACCGCACTTCTTTCCTTTCTAAACACGTATTTCTGCGCTGAAAGCCAAGTTATTTCGTCGCCTCAAAGCTTCAAAGGCTTATCACTGCTTTCTACAACAACAGTGTCAAACTCATTTAATGCTGTAAACCATATTTTCATACCTGATAACAGATTGCAAAGCTCTAGTTTTACGTTTGTTTAGTGTTTAGATGTATTAAATTCCCAAATAAACAATTGTCGTTTCAATGCTCATTTAATTTAAATTTTATCTAAAACTAAATTCTAAAGAACACCATTTGAAGATTTTGTTGATACAAGATCCAATTTATTGCAAACATTTCAGGCAATGTTCTCAAAGTCGAAGTTATTTGTCATGTAAAATGCAACCAAAATAAGTTGATTTTTTTGTAAAAACAAAACAATATGTTTGTGTTTAGAGTGGTTCTCAACAGGCCGAAGACTAATGAAAGCGTTTAGCCTGACAAATTATTGACGCCTGACGTAGAATAAACGACAAGCTAGCAAGCATATGAGGTTGTTCTAAATTCTATTTCTTCTAGATTCTGGGGTGTCAAACTGGCGGTCCAATGGATAAATCTGCTCCGCAACGTAATAATTTGTGGTTCGCGCAAAAATTCTGTGGCACGATGGGAATACCTGTTCTCCAAACTAATGTTTTCAAAAAATTGTTTTCTAAAAGAAGAAAAATTTTCAGCTTGTAACTAAATGAAAATAGCGACAATCACCATGATGAAGACATATCTTTTTAAAAAAAGCTTTTTAAGTAGCTGTGAAGTAAAAAATGCAAAAAAATCTTTATTAAGCCATATGATTTCCATTTGGAAATCGTTTACATTTTGGTCTTGATTTAACACCCAGAAATAAAATTGAACTTGGTTTTTATGGTAGTTTATATAAGGACAAGTGATTTGTATTGTGTGTTGAAAACTTGCTCTAATGTCATTTCTAAATACCGTAGTTTATTTGGATTGCTAGACCAAAAAATACTGAAATTTGTCAGTATTGCAATAAGAGATATTTTAAAGTTTGTTTTCACCTCCAATATGAGTCACAAACATCTGGATAATTTACAGAATTGTTGTTTATATACTTCTAAGCGAGATAGAGTCAGAACTTTTTGAATTTATTTTCAATACATGTAATGATTAGAATTTCAACCCGTTCACTGCGAAAGACGTGTATATCCGTCCGAGTCGCCACCGCTTTTAACTACGCGTTTTTATTTCGCTTTCGCATGGCGTTTGTCGGGCGCCAGGGTGAGAAAATCCTGAGTAAGCATTTTGACCTAATAGAAAAGTTTTATTGCGTAAAACACTTTTATGGCTAGATCTATTCATTGAATTCAGACCAATTTATCAAATGCTCTAAAAGTACAATCCTGTAATAGCATTTAGACAACTTCTAACGTGATGATCACTGCGAGAGTCTTGTCGGATAAATATTTACGATATTTTATTTTATTTTTGGTTTTAGTTTTCCGAAAATATTTGTAAGAGTGTTTTAGCTGATACAAATGGCGACGCCAAGCAAAGTTTTTTAAGTCTCAGACGATGATTTTTTGTTGCATATACGTAATGCTAGTGATGATTTGTCTTCTCTAGACGACTCAGAAAGTAACAGTGCTGACATAGGGTATTTGCAAAATGCCGACGTACTTGATAGCGACACTGATCAAGCTAGCAGCAGTGTTCCTAACAACGATAATCTGCAGTACACCGTTAACGGCCAAGTACGAAGCAGGTTTTCATTTACCGGCAGCCCAGGCATACAGGTACCCTGAACGGTGTAACTGACCCACAGGAATTTTTTGAAATTTTTGACAACGAAATTCTAGACCTAATTGTTACAGACACCAATCGATACGCCAGGCAATTCTCGGAGGAACGCTTGGCCAACTTGATGGCGCGTTTACGTTCGGAAGGGTAGATTGACACCGACAGCAATGAAATAAGGGTTTTCTAGCATTGCTGCTTATCCAAGGTGTTAATCACCAGCCCGAAATGCAGCACTACTTTAGCAAAAAAGCATCATTATATAGCCCATTTTTTGCTGAGGTCATGGATAAAAACCGCCTTTTTCTGTTTAGCAAATATTTACTAATTATATTGGTGGATTTACTAATTATATTGGCCCCTTTACCTAATTATATTGGTGGATTTAAGTTCTGTCGTTGTGCTATTTGCCTTTATTCATAAACATCAAATTGGTACTAATTGGGACATCGCCCCTATGCCCTAATCCGGATTGTATTGGGACGGCTCTCAAATTTGAGAGGCCGTACAAAGTCTCCATCATTTCACAAATTCTCTCTGTTCCTTTAAATACGTGTACGAGAATAAAGAGAATGTTGAGAATGGGCGCCGTAATGGCTTTTGTTTCACGATAACACAAATCAGTTAATTGGTGGTATGCATATTTTGAGACTTAGTGAACCTCCCATCGTGAAAATAATGAACAGTAAAGTAACAAACAAATCATTAGCATAAATGATGCCCCCAGTCTTGGTCTTCGTGTTGCTTGCTGTTCGGCACACTTCCAAGGGAATTGGAATTAAGAGAATTAAATATTAGAACAGCTAGCTACTGCTTTTGAATCTTTTTCTTTCGTTTGAAGGTTCATCGTAGGTTTTCGGCTAGATGTTGAAGCTAGTTCTTTGTATCATCAGTCACGTTAATGAGGTTCTTGACGGTGTTAGGTGTACGAAGGAGATTGCAATGGAACAGGATGTGCTCCGCATTTTGGGTGGCCGCTCTGCACGCATATGAGGCTGATGTTTAGAGTCCCCATTTGTGCATTTCTGCGCCACACCGCCCCACTCCAGCTCTAAAACGATTTAGGATAACCCACAATTTCCGATGTAAGTCGGATCCAGGTGATGCAGTAGTGTCCGGGGTTATCGTCAGCTGCTTAGGGCATTGATGTTTCGTCGACTCTTTGTTCCAGGCCTCAATGATATCATGGTCGCAGTTATGGTGTTCTGCTGCGTGACAGTAGAAGGGGTGGTGTGACTTCAAACGTTGTGGGCGTAGGTTCTGTGGGTCAGGTACAAGACTGTGCAGTGGGTGTTCTTTGTTGACCCATGCGTGGTGAGATATTTTGTTGGTAACATAGTTTCTTCTCAGCTTGGCTGGGGCAATTCTTGAGAGTACAGGAAGAAGATGAGTGGGAGTGGGTTTCATGCAGCCGGTTGTAATTCTCATGTTATCATTCAGGGATACGTCCAGCTTTTTGGTATGGGAGCTTTGGCTCCATACTGGAGTGGTATACTCTGCGCTGCTGTAAACACTTGCAAGGGCTGCTGTTCGGAGAGCTTTAGCATTTGCACCCCAAGTTGATCCAGACAAGCATCGGATGAAGTTGTTTCTTGCCATCACTTTACCACGTAGACCTTCTATATGCTGTCTATACGTTAGCTGTCTATCAAGTTTTACTCCGAGGTATCTAGGGTGTGGGTTGTGAGGGAGGGTGGTTCCATAGACGCAGATGTTTAGTTGTTGTTGCGCTTCTTGGTTGTTCAAATGAAAAGGGGTAGAGGTTGTTTTTCATGAATTCAATTTTAGTCTCCAGGTTTGCAAGAAGTCAGCAAGGTTTCCATATCTCTAGATAGCGTCTCCTCAACTTTTGGCCAGTATTTGTGGGAGTAAAGAAGTGCCATGTCATCTGCGTAACCGTATTGGTGGGAGACAGTTGTTGGGATGCCGCTAATATGGATGTTAAACAAGATTGGCGACAGTGTTGAGCCTTGCGGTAAACCATTCTTGAGTATGCGCATTCGACTTATTTGTCCAGTGCTGGTTTTGAGTTTGAAACTGCGGTTTGATAAAATGTTCATGATAAATCAGTTTTTCCAAAATTTTATAGGGAACACATAATAATGAAATGGGTCTGTAGCTTTTGGGATCGTCTGCCGGTTTGTTGGGTTTTAGGATGGCCACAACAGTGGCTCTACGCCAAATCTTCGGGATAACTGTGTGCTCAAGACAAAAGGAGAAGAATTTGCGCACCCATTTCAAGCACTTTTTACCACAGTGCATCATGAACTCTGGTGGGATGTTGCCTGGGCCCTGGGCTTTTCCACCTTTCAGTAGTTTTATGGTTGCTGAGAGTTCTAAGGTGGTGAAAGGTGTGGTCAGATGGCCACCGACCCCAGGCACTCCCCGCATCATACTACATTGCCTCTTAACAGAGAGGTCATGTTGTTTGTCAGCCCCTCTGAAACGTACATTGGCAACAGTTTCTTTGCAATTGAATTGGCTGTAATTGGGCATTGTTTTGGATCAGATTTGCGCCCAGTGAGGCGGTTAAAAGTTTTCCAGGCTTTCCTGCTTGAGTGGGTGAAGTCTAATCCCTTTACTGTTTCTTCCCATCGCTTATTGCGGTTCTTCTTGAGGTAGTCCATCAGGTCTGCGGCCTTGGCATCCGCTGATTGTTTGTCTTCAGCTTGGACGATTTCTTTTTAGTAATGATTACATTCGTCGTGCCATGTTGGGATATACTGCTGACGGCAGCCGCGTGGTATGGTTTTCTTTGCTGATTGGGAAAGCAGTTAGCAAAAGGCTGTGTATGCTATGTTTGGGTCAGGGGTATAGAAAGACTGCAGCGTATCAAACCCAGATTTCACCAGATGTGCAAATTGTTCCCATTTGGCCTTGTGGAAGTTCCATCTCTTAACATCCTTTGTTGGAATAGGTTCAACTGGGTTATGTGGGGTAATAAATGAAGGTCGGTTTTGAGATTCAGGAAAGGAGTCCAAAACTAAGCGTTGTGGTAAGGTACTTGTTACGTTAGTGAAGGCCAAGTCTGGGTTGGAAGTGGTGTTCCATCTGCCAGATCTAAAACTGTCTGGTTGGTGTGGGTCATGGAGGATGGTTACATCGGCCATGGATGCCAGTCCTCTAAGGCAGAGCCGTTAGGGCTGGTTTTTTGTACCCCCATGCAGTGCTGTGGCAGTTGAAATCTCCTGCATAGATGCATGGTGGGGGAAGGATGGGGATATCACTCTTGTTTAGAGCACTTACAGGTGGTTTGTATACATTGATGACTTTAGTGCCTTCGACCTAAACAGCTGTCCAATTTAGTATTAAATCATCTGGACGGGTAGCGGCTATCTTTCACTTGGAGCCGTTCTTAACAAAAGAAGCTGTCCCATAAATATTGCTTTTAGTATGGGCAGCAAGTTGGTATCCGCATATTTTGAGGCGAGAGGTGTCACTTGCTAGTGTCTCCAGGAGTAGTATGGCAGTCGGGTTATATTTTTCCGCCTAATGTTCAATAACGTTGATCTTCGCCTTTGTGAGGCCATCTACATTGAGCTGTAACAACGTGACTCCTTCTTCAACGACAGAGATTTCTATCCGCTCTAATAAAGGCGCTTGCTCAAGGTTGGAGTCAGATGGAAACAGCTGGGTCGTCATGTGCAATGATATAGATGATAGCTTCGCACGATTTACTTAATCAGGTTGTTAATATTCGCCCAGCAATAAATTCGCAGTTTAACGAAGTAAGCCACGTGGAAGTTACAAACACGTACCACTGCTTTTGAATAATTGCATGCCTATTTGTACGACATAAAGCCTATGGCTGGGTGCAGCTTACTTGGACATGGCATAAACTCAGGCATGCAAAGAGCAAACTAATCTGAAATGAAGCACCTACAATTAAGTTATTACAATAGCAGGGCCCCATCACTAATGTCGAGATCAACAATTTCAAATCACCCTGCTGCGACGGCTTCACATAATTGCAAAGCAAATTGCATCAACATTTAGATGATATGTAGCTGAAGAATATCATTTTGTTGCAAAAGATAAAACAAGTCCATCTCTATTCCGCACCGTTGTATAGAGTGTCATTAATGTTTTGTTTGGAAGAGGATAATTTTTAAATTTTTAATGACTTGACTTGGAAATGAATCGCTTTGAAACTTTCGATACATAATGCGAAAGAACCATGCCTCTGACATAGAAAACGACACAACTTGGTTTTTCTAAATATTTCGCAATTGTGTAAAAATAACACACCAAAATTGTGAGTGTTTTTGACCCGTTCGTTACATTTTAAAGTCTATGAGACTTGATTTTGAGCTAAATCTTTTTCAAAGTTTAGACAAATAATAGCGAAGAAACATGCTTTCGATGGAAAATAGTCAAAATCGACCACAGAACAAATTTATTATAAAAATTGCTAGTTACTTTGGTCTAGTAGAAAAATACTTAGAACTAGTTCTCGTTTCTGAGCAGAGCTATCAGTTTGATCTCAATCCTACATTTATTAGCAATTTCTTTGCCAGTTATACAGTAACTCAATTGCATCCATCCACACAAATGGGATTCACTTTAAATACTTTCAAATATGAGAAAACATATCGAATCAACCGAAAATAACCGTTTCATTCAGGCTGCTCAACTAACTTGAGCAAACTCAAATACAACGATACATGGCAGACCGATCGGAAAGTGATTGCAAGACACTGAGAACAATGGCCATTATGAACGACAATAAGCCCCTTGAAAAATGATAATGATATGTGAGTTATAGGTTCGTGTGATTCAGTAGATCAGCGGTGGGCAGCATTTTGAACGCAGTGTGCCAGTTTACGAATAATATCAAGATGTAAGCAACTTCGCGTGCCAAACATTTTTATGTGTTTGGTTTGCACAGTCAACTACCTGATTTCAATAGTAAACGGATAAGAGACAAATTTATTTAATTAATTTCATTGGATAAGATCAAATACAATCAAATGACTGGTTTGTAATGAGATCCTTGTTTTTTCTTGCTCAGCTCAGTAATATTGGGAATAAATTTGGATACATTTAGTTGAACACATGATTCCGAATGATCGTCTGTAAATCGGCTGCAATGAGCAATGAGAATGAACTTCATGTATGAAATCATTTGTTCACACAAATAAGTGGATCCAAATGCAGACAGCAATGCTATTGCCATCTTCTTCAGACAGCTAGATGTTTCCGGCAAGGATTCCCAACATGTTAAAATGTTTTTTTGCTTGTTTTCAATCGTTTCCAGCGATTTCCGCAAATCAATTAATTTCGATGCCCACAATAAATTGATCAGCTACATCTGGAAATTAAGTCTTCAATATCGATCCATTCAAATGCAGATAAGTTCAAGTCTTCGCTTATCTCGGGCTTGATGAGAAAAGAAAACAATAAACCAAAATGTTGAAAGTCTTGTAACATATTGCAAAATTGAGACGTTAGATCCCTCATGTACATATCAATTTCAACTGCATTAACTTGGTGATCCACTGATAAAGCCTTGAGGTGTTTAAAATAGCAAAAGTGGCGGTTCGGATGTCCCGTGTGTAGACATCCAGTTTAGATACAAATCCTTTCCATATCCCAAAACGACACATCACTGTTTGTCCTGTACTCTGCAGACGAAGATTAAGTTCTTTAAATTGCGTGGTGTTTCAGCTCTTATCAGGAATATACATACCGAACACAACTGTTCAGCAATAACAGCAAGTATTAGGAGCATTGCTACAGCTCAATATCAAGAAAATTAAGGCGTGACTAGACCACAAGTTTATTTATATTTGAGCCGTAGTGTATTTTTGTTTATTCTAATTTGTTTGTGCACATGGGAACTCATAGGAACTGGATCGTTTTGAGCCAAACATTTTGCTCTCACAGCGAGCCAGTTGTGAGTGTGGCTGGCAGAGCCAGAACAGACATCGCCGACATAGAAATTGTCAAGTGAATTGCATGCTTGACTAATTTGACGACTGTTGATTTCGTGCAGTGTAGACAGGTTGAGCTTGTGAGTGTGTCGCACACAGTTGAGGCTGGTTTCCATTCGGCGTAGATCGCAGGCGTGGCGTGAAAAATCCTTGGTTTCATGCTACGCCAAACAAAGAATATTTCAGGCTACGTCTAATGGAAACCAGCCTTTATAGTGTAGATTTCGCGTGCGCGTCAATCACTTGTCGTTCCATGAAACCTTCTCTTGCGTGCCACAAGTTGCTTCGTGCTGGGGGTTGCCGACCCCTGGCACTGGTTGCCGATCTCCTGATTATACTATACTCGATGGTGATGCAACAAAGTTCTCTTGCACAGATGTGACACAAACATAATTGATATTAAACAGAAAACGGTTCAACTCACAGCAATTTCGCTCATCCTCTCCGTTGCTACAATGCCGATGTCCATCGCACCGATTGAAGAAAAAAATGCACTGGCCATTATTGCACCGAAACCATCCGTCAGGACAAGTGCTTGATGCTGAAAGATATAATATCATGAATAATCAATCGTTTTGTGCATATTATTATAGAATAAATCTGATTGAAATGGTCTTGGTCATTGAATTTACACGCATTTAAAATCATGCTGTAATGTAAACTTTGCTACGATTGGCAGAAATATATTTAGCGTTTGTAGACAGACTGAGCCATCGCGATGACTTGATCTTTCGGGCACACTAATTGTCTGCCACGTATACACAGATCGATCAATTTCGTTCAAGTGCCGGTTCCTAAAGAGACACTAGCGCACCAAACGAAATTTACCGTTATTTTTCTACAGTTTCGTATGCGCTGAGCACCAAGCAAATAGTTGTCAGTGTTTATTTTGTGAAACTATTTGCTATGATCTAGCGATCATCAATTGATAATTATTGCGTTTTACCGTTTCACTCCCATCAGATTATCGTATGATGATCATCATCAAAGATTTAAGAAAATCGGTTTACTTAGAAGTTGATTTGTGATGTTATTTCGTAACCGATTTTAACATTTTATACAATTATAGATTACTGGCCGGTTTCGCCGGCGTCGCCCGGCAATGCACCCATCAGTATCGTCAGGATTAAATATTTCGGTTGAAATGGATGCATCGGTTTCACCATCGGGCTCGTGTGTGAACAGTAACAAACACTGAATGATTTTTGTGCCCTTCCACAAATCCTTTACACGTAATCGTGATCATATTATTCAAAACTGGTAGTACTCATAAATAAAGATTATTGCCACAAACTCTAAACAATATTTTACAAAGTGTGAGCAAGAGGGATTGAAGCACAGTCAAAAATGATGGTGGCGGTCAAATAAATGGATGCTTTCACAATCACAGAAATGCACTATTTAGTGATAAGCCTATTTTGTGATTTGGTGTGGCCCCTTTACCTAATTATATTGGTGGATTTAAGTTCTGTCGCTGTGCTATTTGCCTTTATTCATAAACATCAAATTGGTACTAATTGGGACATCGCCCCTATGCCCTAATCCGGATTGTATTGGGACGGCTCTCAAATTTGAGAGGCCGTACAAAGTCTCCATCATTTCACAAATTCTCTCTGTTCCTTTAAATACGTGTACGAGAATAAAGAGAATGTTGAGAATGGGCGCCGTAATGGCTTTTGTTTCACGATAACACAAATCAGTTATTTGTTGGTATGCATATTTTACGACTTAGTGAACCTCCCATCGTGAAAATATTGAACAGTAAAGTAACAAACAAATCATTAGCATAAATGATGTACCTAGTCTTGGTCTTCGTGTTGCTTGCTGTTCGGCACACTTCCAAGGGAATTGGAATCAAAATAATCAAATATTAGAACAGCTAGCTACTGCTTTTGAATAATTGCATGCCTATTTGTACGACATAAAGCCTATGGCTGGGTGCAGCTTACTTGGACATGGCATAAACTCAGGCATGCAAAGAGCAAACTAATCTGAAATGAAGCACCTACAATTAAGTTATCACAATACCAGGACCCATCCATTAATATCAATATTAACAATTTCAAATCACCCTGCTGCGACGGCTTCACATAATTGCAAAGCAAATTGCATCAACATTTAGATGATATGTAGCTGAAGAATATCATTTTGTTGCAAAAGATAAAACAAGTCCATCTCTATTCCGCACCGTTGTATGGAGTGTCATTAATGTTTTGTTTGGAAGAGGATAATTTTTAAATTATTAATGACTTGACTTGGAAATGAATCGTTTTGAAATTTTCGATACATAATGCGAAAGAACCATGCCTCTGACATAGAAAACGACACAACTTGGTTTTTCTAAATATTTCGCAATTGTGTAAAAATAACACACCAAAATTGTGAGTGTTTTTGACCCGTTCGTTACATTTTAAAGTCTATGAGACTTGATTTTGAGCTAAATCTTTTTCAAAGTTTAGACAAATAATAGCAAAGAAACATGCTTTCGATGGAAAATAGTCAAAATCGACCAAAGAACAAATTTATTATAAAAATTGCTAGTTACTTAGGTCTAGTAGAAAAATACTTAGAACTAGTTCTCGTTTCTGAGCAGAGCTATCAGTTTGATCTCAATCCTACATTTATTAGCAATTTCTTTGCCAGTTATACAGTAACTCAATTACATCCATCCACACCAATGGACCAAATCCACACCAATCCACTTTAAATACTTTCAAATATGAGAAAACATATCGAATCAACCGAAAATAACCGTTTCATTCAGGCTGCTCAACTAACTTGAGCAAACTCAAATGCAACGATACATGGCAGACCGATCGGAAAGTGATTGCAAGACACTGAGAACAATGGCCATTATGAACGACAATAAGCCCCTTGAAAAATGATAATGATATGTGAGTTATAGGTTCGTGTGATTCAGTAGATCAGCGGTGGGCAGCATTTTGAACGCAGTGTGCCAGTTTACGAATAATATCAAGATGTAAGCAACTTCGCGTGCCAAACATTTTTATGTGTTTGGTTTGCACAGTCAACTACCTGATTTCAATAGTAAACGGATAAGAGACAAATTTATTTAATTAATTTCATTGGATAAGATCAAATACAATCAAATGACTGGTTTGTAATGAGATCCTTGTTTTTTCTTGCTCAGCTCAGTAATATTGGGAATAAATTTGGATACATTTAGTTGAACACATGATTCCGAATGATCGTCTGTAAATCGGCTGCAATGAGCAATGAGAATGAACTTCATGTGTGAAATCATTTGTTCACACAAATAAGTGGATCCAAATGCAGACAGCAATGCTATTGCCATCTTCTTCAGACAGCTAGATGTTTCCGGCAAGGATTCCCAACATGTTAAAATGTTTTTTTGCTTGTTTTCAATCGTTTCCAGCGATTTCCGCAAATCAATTAATTTCGATGCCCACAATAAATTGATCAGCTACATCTGGAAATTAAGTCTTCAATATCGATCCATTCAAATGCAGATAAGTTCAAGTCTTCGCTTATCTCGGGCTTGATGAGAAAAGAAAACAATAAACCAAAATGTTGAAAGTCTTGTAACATATTGCAAAATTGAGACGTTAGATCCCTCATGTACATATCAATTTCAACTGCATTAACTTGGTGATCCACTGATAAAGCCTTGAGGTGTTTAAAATAGCAAAAGTGGCAGTTCGGATGTCCCGTGTGTAGACATCCAGTTTAGATACAAATCCTTTCCATATCCCAAAACGACACATCACTGTTTGTCCTGTACTCTGCAGACGAAGATTAAGTTCTTTAAATTGCGTGGTGTTTCAGCTCTTATCAGGAATATACATACCGAACACAACTGTTCAGCAATAACAGCAAGTATTAGGAGCATTGCTACAGCTCAATAACAAGAAAATTAAGGCGTGACTAGACCACAAGTTTATTTATATTTGAGCCGTAGTGTATTTTTGTTTATTCTAATTTGTTTGTGCACATGGGAACTCATAGGAACTGGATCGTTTTGAGCCAAACATTTTGCTCTCACAGCGAGCCAGTTGTGAGTGTGGCTGGCAGAGCCAGAACAGACATCGCCGACATAGAAATTGTCAAGTGAATTGCATGCTTGACTAACATTCCGGCTGTTGATTTCGTGCAGTGTAGACAGGTTGAGCTTGTGAGTGTGTCGCACACAGTTGAGGCTGGTTTCCATTCGGCGTAGATCGCAGGCGTGGCATGAAAAATCCTTTGTTTCATGCTACGCCAAACAAAGAATATTTCAGGCTACGTCTAATGGAAACCAGCCTTTATAGTGTAGATTTCGCGTGCGCGTCAATCACTTGTCGTTCCATGAAACCGTCTCTCGCGTGCCACAAGTTGCTTCGTGCTGGGGGTTGCCGACCCCTGGCACTGGTTGCCTGATCTCCCGATTATACTATACTCGATGGTGATGCAACAAAGTTCTCTTGCACAGATGTGACACAAACATAATTGATATTAAACAGAAACGGTTCAACTCACAGCAATTTCGCTCATCCTCTCCGTTGCTACAATGCCGATGTCCATCGCACCGATTGAAGAAAAAAATGCACTGGCCATTATTGCACCGAAACGATCCGCCAGGACAAGTGCTTGATGCTGAAAGATATAATATCATGAATAATCAATCGTTTTGTGCATATTATTATAGAATAAATCTGATTGAAATGGTCTTGGTCATTGAATTTACACGCATTTAAAATCATGCTGTAATGTAAACTTTGCTACGTTTGGCAGAAATATATTTAGCGTTTGTAGACAGACTGAGCCATCGCGATGACTTGATCTTTCGGGCACACTAATTGTCTGCCATGTATACACAGATCGATCAATTTTGTTCAAGTGCCGGTTCCTAAAGAGACACTAGCGCACCAAACGAAATTTACCGTTATTTTTCTACAGTTCCGTATGTGCTGAGCACCAAGCAAATAGTTGTCAGTGTTTATTTTGTGAAACTATTTGCTATGATCTAGCGATCATCAATTGATAATTATTGCGTTTTACCGTTTCACTCCCATCAGATTATCGTATGATGATCATCATCAAAGATTTAAGAAAATCGGTTTACTTAGAAGTTGATTTGTGATGTTATTTCGTAAGCGATTTTAACATTTTATACAATTATAGATTACTGGCCGGTTTCACCGGCGTCGCCCGGCAATGCACCCATCAGTATCGTCAGGATTAAATATTTCGATTGAAATGGATGCATCGGTTTCACCATCGGGCTCATGTGTGAACAGTAACAAACACTGAATGATTGTTGTGCCCTTCCACAAATCCTTTACACGTAATTGTAATCATATTATTCAAAACTGGTAATACTCATAAATAAAGATTATTGCCACAAACTCTAAACAATATTTTACAAAGTGTGAGCAAGAGGGATTGAAGCACAGTCAAAAATGATGGTGGCGGTCAAATAAATGGATGCTTTCACAATCACAGAAATGCACTATTTAGTGATAAGCCTATTTTGTGATTTGGTGTGGCCCCTTTACCTAATTATATTGGTGGATTTAAGTTCTGTCGCTGTGCTATTTGCCTTTATTCATAAACATCAAATTGGTACTAATTGGGACATCGCCCCTATGCCCTAATCCGGATTGTATTGGGACGGCTCTCAAATTTGAAAGGCCGTACAAAGTCTCCATCATTTCACAAATTCTCTCTGTTCCTTTAAATACGTGTACGAGAATAAAGAGAATGTTGAGAATGGGCGCCGTAATGGCTTTTGTTTCACGATAACACAAATCAGTTATTTGTTGGTATGCATATTTTACGACTTAGTGAACCTCCCATCGTGAAAATAATGAACAGTAAAGTAACAAACAAATCATTAGCATAAATGATGTACCTAGTCTTGGTCTTCGTGTTGCTTGCTGTTCGGCACACTTCCAAGGGAATTGGAATCAAGAAAATCAAATATTAGAACAGCTAGCTACTGCTTTTGAATAATTGCATGCCTATTTGTACGACATAAAGCCTATGGCTGGGTGCAGCTTACTTGGACATGGCATAAACTCAGGCATGCAAAGAGCAAACTAATCTGAAATGAAGCACCTACAATTAAGTTATCACAATACCAGGACCCATCCATTAATATCGATATTAACAATTTCAAATCACCCTGCTGCGACGGCTTCACATAATTGCAAAGCAAATTGCATCAACATTTAGATGATATGTAGCTGAAGAATATCATTTTGTTGCAAAAGATAAAACAAGTCCATCTCTATTCCGCACCGTTGTATGGAGTGTCATTAATGTTTTGTTTGGAAGAGGATAATTTTTAAATTTTCAATGACTTGACTTGGAAATGAATCGTTTTGAAACTTTCGATACATAATGCCAAAGAACCATGCCTCTGACATAGAAAACGACACAACTTGGTTTTTCTAAATATTTCGCAATTGTGTAAAAATAACACACCAAAATTGTGAGTGTTTTTGACCCGTTCGTTACATTTTAAAGTCTATGAGCCTTGATTTTGAGCTAAATCTTTTTCAAAGTTTAGACAAATAATAGCAAAGAAACATGCTTTCGATGGAAAATAGTCAAAATCGACCACAGAACAAATTTATTATAAAAATTGCTAGTTACTTAGGTCTAGTAGAAAAATACTTAGAACTAGTTCTCGTTTCTGAGCAGAGCTATCAGTTTGATCTCAATCCTACATTTATTAGCAATTTCTTTGCCAGTTATACAGTAACTCAATTACATCCATCCACACCAATGGGATTCACTTTAAATACTTTCAAATATGAGAAAACATATCGAATCAACCGAAAATAACCGTTTCATTCAGGCTGCTCAACTAACTTGAGCAAACTCAAATGCAACGATACATGGCAGACCGATCGGAAAGTGATTGCAAGACACTGAGAACAATGGCCATTATGAACGACAATAAGCCCCTTGAAAAATGATAATGATATGTGAGTTATAGGTTCGTGTGATTCAGTAGATCAGCGGTGGGCAGCATTTTGAACGCAGTGTGCCAGTTTACGAATAATATCAAGATGTAAGCAACTTCGCGTGCCAAACATTTTTATGTGTTTGGTTTGCACAGTCAACTACCTGATTTCAATAGTAAACGGATAAGAGACAAATTTATTTAATTAATTTCATTGGATAAGATCAAATACAATCAAATGACTGGTTTGTAATGAGATCCTTGTTTTTTCTTGCTCAGCTCAGTAATATTGGGAATAAATTTGGATACATTTAGTTGAACACATGATTCCGAATGATCGTCTGTAAATCGGCTGCAATGAGCAATGAGAATGAACTTCATGTGTGAAATCATTTGTTCACACAAATAAGTGGATCCAAATGCAGACAGCAATGCTATTGCCATCTTCTTCAGACAGCTAGATGTTTCCGGCAAGGATTCCCAACATGTTAAAATGTTTTTTTGCTTGTTTTCAATCGTTTCCAGCGATTTCCGCAAATCAATTAATTTCGATGCCCACAATAAATTGATCAGCTACATCTGGAAATTAAGTCTTCAATATCGATCCATTCAAATGCAGATAAGTTCAAGTCTTCGCTTATCTCGGGCTTGATGAGAAAAGAAAACAATAAACCAAAATGTTGAAAGTCTTGTAACATATTGCAAAATTGAGACGTTAGATCCCTCATGTACATATCAATTTCAACTGCATTAACTTGGTGATCCACTGATAAAGCCTTGAGGTGTTTAAAATAGCAAAAGTGGCGGTTCGGATGTCCCGTGTGTAGACATCCAGTTTAGATACAAATCCTTTCCATATCCCAAAACGACACATCACTGTTTGTCCTGTACTCTGCAGACGAAGATTAACCCATTAAACGTCGAAGTCAAAAATAGATGATATTTGGAAATCCTTTTAAGCAGTTGATTTTTTATCTACTCTAAGTCATAAAACGAAAAAAAAAATTTTTTCGCCGGGTACTTTTTTTGTTATTTAATGGCAACTTAAGTTGCCAAAGGCCATTAATGTAGTCAAAAAATGATAATTTTTTTGACTGGTTTGTAACTCTACAAAATATGCTCCCAGGTAAAAACAATTATTTGCGTGGTGAGCATGTATAGAAATCTATTTTTTCTTGACTCTCTTTTATGTTTATGGCTGTTTTACCACTTATTTGTTGATAAAAGTTGCAAGTTATTGACTTAAGTCCTTACAAATATAGACATCGAATAACATTTATTTTGCCAGCGTCAAAACATTATCAACGAAAGCAGAAACTTGTCAAAAATGCACATTTCTTTGCACGTTTGCCTTTGTAAAGCTAGAAGTCGCTTTTATTCCAATCTCTTGCTTTAGTTTGTCTGCAAAAATAATATTACAAAGCGCTACTTTCATGAAAGCGCTTAAAACAGTCTGATGGGTGCAGGGTTATCTTGCACTTTTGGCATATAAATACTGAGCGACGTTTGCAAACTTTGCAGCGTCTGTATTTTGACTGGCCTTTGATCACCACATGGTCAAAGTTATCTGTACGTAAGTTTTCCAACACTTGCTGACCATATTGCAAACTAGACAACTTTTTTCGCCTGGATGAACCAAGCGTTGTGACGACTATTTCCCTCATAAAAGCCAGCATTAGAATATTTTTGCCGTGATACTTTTTGTAGAGCAACCAAGCATTGGTCATAGCAGCATTAAGACTCCACGCAAAAAAAGGCCACCACCATTTTTTGATCGAATACGAGCTCTGTATGTAGCAACAAATTGATCAAACAGATTCACTCCTCCCATTTTTTGATTGTGTAACATCAGAGCGTGTGGCATCGGCACATTGATTTTTTTCTTTTGCGCTTTTGACCACCGTTTGATGAAGCTTTCTGGTTTAGCTCCAGCATAATTTGAAGCGCATGTGACAATAGCTGTGTCATGCTAAACTACAACTGCATTTCCACGAGTATCGGTGCTGCAGTCATAAAAACCCCTTTCAGTTTTCTTCATTGCTTGCTTTGATGGAATTGCTGCATTTTCCAAGAAATTTTGCCGAATAGTGCCCAGACCTCCGATGCCCCGTTTTGAAAGCTCATCAAGCAAAGGAAAAAGAGGTAAAAAAATTGTCAGAGTAACAGAAGAACCACTTGACCAACCGCATTTTTCTATAAGACCCAACACTTCATCAGCACCTTGGCCGAGGCCAGTGTCTGACAGCTTAGTGTCTGCTCCACAGTACGGTTCAGCGTGAAATAAATATCCATCAGTTGAAGCAAGGCATCACAACTTGAAGCCAAACCGAATTGGCTTGCCGCCTATGAACTGTTTGGTTCCATGCTATCCAAAGTATGGAATTATGGTTTCATCGATGCTATGATCACTAGCGCTGAAGTGCTTTTTGAACTTGCAATTTAGCGTGTCAAATAAACAACGCACCTTATAATATCAGTCAGCATTCATTTCAGCATTGTTAGCCAAATGTAAATTTGAAAATATATCTCTAAATCAATTTCGGCTCATTGCATTGGCTACTGCCACATTGTGCGTGTCTGGAGAAACTGTCCAATATAGTTCACGATACGGCACTTTGCAATATCCAGAAAGCAAAATGATGGCAATTACAGTTCTAATTTCACTTTCATCTGCATTTAAAGTTTGGCCATGTTGGGAAGCGTAGAGATTTGTTTGGCTGGTGATGTAAGTTAGAAGGTCAGGAGAAAACATGGAATAAAAACAATCCAAAGTGCTTTTCACAGTATCTCTAGTTAGTTGTGCTATAGAAATGGAGCCGGACAACTTTACTTTGGCATTAGTTAACAAAAATTGTTTCTTCCATTTTCTAGCAGCTCTTTTACTTGTTTTGCGCTTTTTTTTACATGCACCTCCTTTTTCGCTTTGAGTAAATGCCCTTAACTTGTTTTCTACAATATTTAAACTGCATGCTGAGTTGAGCAAACGCTTCGGCAAGTGATAAGCGTGACCTTCATTTAAGTCATCAGAGGCATCACTATCTTGGTCAGACTGAGTGCTTGCTCTTTCTAGAGAAGGTATCATTACAAGAGTAGTATCTTCAGCATCTGAGTTAATGTTAGAAAAAAGATCAATGTCAGGATCCATCATCATGTCCAGGACATCATTCAATGTGTACCTAAACCAAGTAATAAAAATTAACTGTAGATCACTGTCCAATGCAGTTCCTTTTTTTGCCTAATTCAACATTTTTAGTGTTGCTGTGAGCAGCACCAGTTTATTAGATAAAAAGTAGTTTGTATACTATTATACACTGGTAAGTGAATAGATTTGGTGTAATCCACGAAAACATTTTTAACAATATACCAACTTCAGCCAGTGACATATTTTAAAAAGCACTACACATAAAAAGACTGCTTACTGATTTTACCACAAAATCCAAATTTTTAGATTTTTGAACAATAAAAGTAGTCAACGTAAGCACTTGCAACTAAAAATTATGTGCAATATATAAGTCATAATGTCACACGGCTATAAACAACTTCACTATGCTGACTATTATTCCACAGTTGGCACAAAAAATAAAAAATGCAAGGCACAAATTATTGCATCAAGAAGTTTGAAACCTCAACTAAAAATGTCCTAAGCATTACTCTAGTTTTTGTTGCCAGAAGTTACTCTCTTACGTGTTTTTTGTGTTTGCGTGATGGTAATGAGATTAAAACAATCAGTAAAGTGAATCACCTGGATAGCCTACTGCAACTATAAAAACACGAGGCTAGCAGCGAGCAAAACCTTAGATAATTGATGCCAGAAGAAAAACAAATGATTAATTAGTGCCTACCTTTCCATAACTTTTTCAGAAGATTGACATCCATTTACAGAATGATTTGAGCAAAGCTTCTCAGTCATTTTCAAGGTTTCTTAGTCATGCACTAAATTAGTTATGAGCACAGACCTATGATAGGCCTACTAGACTATAATAGGCTATTACAGTTGGGTATCGGGCTATTAGAAATGTACAAAATCAAAATATAAAACAATGTCACTCTGACTTTCGACATAAACAACACCAGGAAGTAAACTGGCTTTTTTAATATGTTGATTGCATTTAGCATACGTTTAAATTTTGACCTCATTATACGCCAGTGGCAACTTTAGTTGCCAGCAACAAACACACCCTTTAAATTTTGTCATAAAAAGCAACAATTGTATGAAAACAGATTCGGGAAACCAAACCAGCATTTACCTTTCATAATTTAAAAATTTTTATCATTCCAAACTCTTTTCATCTATTTTCTGTCGCTTATTAGTAACACGACCTAACCACAAACGCAACTTTTACCGTTTTTTCAAGTTGCCCATTTTATTTAATCATTTTAGAATTTCCACTAAAAAAAAACTTTAATTAAAATACTGTTACGTTTTCCGAATTAAATCAGCCTTTTATTGCTATGAACACTTGCAAAATATGACTAACTATTGCAGAGCAATCAAAATTTTTCTGGTGGTGTCTTTTTGGCAACTACAGTTGCCAATGGCGTTTAATGGGTTAAGTTCTTTAAATTGCGTGGTGTTTCAGCTCTTATCAGGAATATACATACCGAACACAACTGTTCAGCAATAACAGTAGCTATAACGAGCATTGCTACAGCTCAATATCAAGAAAATTAAGGCGTGACTAGACCACAAGTTTATTCATTTTTGAGCCGTAGTGTATCTTTGTTTATTCTAATTTGTTTGTGCTCATGGGAACTCATAGGAACTGGATCGTTTTGAGCCAAACATTTTGCTCTCACAGCGAGCCAGTTGTGAGTGTGGCTGGCAGAGCCAGAACAGACATCGCCGACATAGAAATTGTCAAGTGAATTGCATGCTTGACTAACATTTCGGCTGTTGATTTCGTGCAGTGTAGACAGGTTGAGCTTGTGAGTGCGCCGCACACAGTTGAGGCTGGTTTCCATTCGGCGTAGATCGCAGGCGTGGCATGAAAAATCCTTGGTTTCATGCTATGCCAAACAAAGAATATTTCAGGCTACATCTAATGGAAACCAGCCTTTATAGTGTAGATTTCGCATGCGCGTCAATCACTTGTCGTTCCATGAAAATGTGGCATGCGTGCTGGGGGATGCTGACCCCTGGCACTGGTTGCCGATCTCCCGATTATACTATACTCGATGGTGATGTGACAAAGTTCTCTTGCACAGATGTGACACAAACATAATTGATATTAAACGAAAACGGTTCAACTCACAGCAATTTCGCTCATCCTCTCCGTTGCTACAATGCCGCTGTCCATCGCACCGATTGAAGAAAAAAATGCACTGGCCATTATTGCACCGAAAATATCCGTCAGGACAAGTGCTTGATGCTGAAAGATATAATATCATGAATAATCAATCGTTTTGTGCTTATTATTATAGAATAAATCTGATTGAAATGGTCTTGGTCATTGAATTTACACGCATTTAAAATCATGCTGTAATGTAAACTTTGCTACGTTTGGTAGAAATATACTTAGCGTTTGTAGACAGACTGAGCCATCGCGATGACTTGATCTTTCGGGCACACTAATTGTCTGCCACGTATACACAGATCGATCAATTTAGTTCAAGTGCCGTTTCCTAAAGAGACACTAGCGCACCAAACGAAATTTACCGTTATTTTTCTACAGTTCCGTATGTGCTGAGCGCCAAGCAAATAGTTGTCAGTGTTTATTTTGTGAAACTATTTGCTATGATCTAGCGATCATCAATTGATAATTATTGCGTTTTACCGTTTCGCTCCCATCAGATTATCGTATGATGATCATCATCAAAGATTTAAGAAAATCGGTTTACTTAGAAGTTGATTTGTGATGTTATTTCGTAACCGATTTTAACATTTTATACAATTATAGATTACTGGCCGGTTTCGCCGGCGTCGCCCGACAGTGCACCCATCAGTATCGTCAGGATTAAATATTTCGGTTGAAATGGATGCATCGGTTTCACCATCGGGCTCGTGTGTGAACAGTAACAAACACTGAATGATTTTTGTGCCCTTCCACAAATCCTTTACACGTAATCGTGATCATATTATTCAAAACTGGTAATACTCATAAATAAAGATTATTGCCACAAACCCTCAACAATATTTTAGAAAGTGTGAGCAAGAGGGATTGAAGCACAGTCAAAAATGATGGTGGCGGTCAAATAAATGGATGCTTTCACAATCACAGAAATGCACTATTTAGTGATAAGCCTATTTTGTGATTTGGTGTGGCCCCTTTACCTAATTATATTGGTGGATTTAAGTTCTGTCGCTGTGCTATTTGCCTTTATTCATAAACATCAAATTGGTACTAATTGGGACATCGCCCCTATGCCCTAATCCGGATTGTATTGGGACGGCTCTCAAATTTGAGAGGCCGTACAAAGTCTCCATCATTTCACAAATTCTCTCTGTTCCTTTAAATACGTGTACGAGAATAAAGAGAATGTTGAGAATGGGCGCCGTAATGGCTTTTGTTTCACGATTACACAAATCAGTTATTTGTTGGTATGCATATTTTACGACTTAGTGAACCTCCCATCGTGAAAATATTGAACAGTAAAGTAACAAACAAATCATTAGCATAAATGATGCACCTACTGCTTTTGAATAATTGCATGCCTATTTGTACGACATAAAGCCTATGGCTGGGTGCATCTTACTTGGACATGGCATAAACTCAGGCATGCAAAGAGCAAACTAATCTGAAATGAAGCACCCACGATTAAGTTATCACAATAGCAGGACCCATCCATTAATATCGATATTAACAATTTCAAATCACCCTGCTGCGACGGCTTCACATAATTGCAAAGCAAATTGCATCAACATTTAGATGATAGGTAGCTGAAGAATATCATTTTGTTGCAAAAGATAAAACAGGTCCATCTCTATTCCGCACCGTTGTATAGAGTGTCATTGATGTTTTGTTTGGAAGAGGATAATTTTTAAATTTTTAATGATTTATCTTTGAAATTAATCGTTTTGAAACTTTCGATACATAATGCCAAAGAACCATGCCTCTGACATAGAAAACGACACAACTTGGTTTTTCTAAATATTTCGCAATTGTGTAAAAATAACACACCAAAATTGTGAGTGTTTTTGACCCGTTCGTTACATTTTAAAGTCTATGAGACTTGATTTTGAGCTAAATCTTTTTCAAAGTTTAGACAAATAATAGCAAAGAAACATGCTTTCGATGGAAAATAGTCAAAATCGACCACAGAACAAATTTATTATAAAAATTGCTAGTTACTTAGGTCTAGTAGAAAAATACTTAGAACTAGTTCTCGTTTCTGAGCAGAGCTATCAGTTTGATCTCAATCCTACATTTATTAGCAATTTCTTTGCCAGTTATACAGTAACTCAATTACATCCATCCACACCAATGGACCAAATCCACATAAATCCACTTTAAATACTTTCAAATATGAGAAAACATATCGAATCAACCGAAAATAACCGTTTCATTCAGGCTGCTCAACTAACTTGAGCAAACTCAAATGCAACGATACATGGCAGACCGATCGGAAAGTGATTGCAAGACACTGAGAACAATGGCCATTATGAACGACAATAAGCCCCTTGAAAAATGATAATGATATGTGAGTTATAGGTTCGTGTGATTCAATAGATCAGCGGTGGGCAGCATTTTGAACGCAGTGTGCCAGTTTACGAATAATATCAAGATGTAAGCAACTTCGCGTGCCAAACATTTTTATGTGTTTGGTTTGCACAGTCAACTACCTGATTTCAATAGTAAATGGATAAGAGACAAATTTATTTAATTAATTTCATTGGATAAGATCAAATACAATCAAATGACTGGTTTGTAATGAGATCCTTGTTTTTTCTTGCTCAGCTCAGTAATATTGGGAATAAATTTGGATACATTTAGTTGAACACATGATTCCGAATGATCGTCTGTAAATCGGCTGCAATGAGCAATGAGAATGAACTTCATGTGTGAAATCATTTGTTCACACAAATAAGTGGATCCAAATGCAGACAGCAATGCTATTGCCATCTTCTTCAGACAGCTAGATGTTTCCGGCAAGGATTCCCAACATGTTAAAATGTTTTTTTTGCTTGTTTTCAATCGTTTCCAGCGATTTCCGCAAATCAATTAATTTCGATGCCCACAATAAATCGATCAGCTACATCTGGAAATTAAGTCTTCAATATCGATCCATTCAAATGCAGATAAGTTCAAGTCTTCGCTTATCTCGGGCTTGATGAGAAAAGAAAACAATAAACCAAAATGTTGAAAGTCTTGTAACATATTGCAAAATTGAGACGTTAGATCCCTCATGTACATATCAATTTCAACTGCATTAACTTGGTGATCCACTGATAAAGCCTTGAGGTGTTTAAAGTAGCAAAAGTGGCGGTTCGGATGTCCCGTGTGTAGACATCCAGTTTAGATACAAATCCTTTCCATATCCCAAAACGACACATCACTGTTTGTCCTGTACTCTGCAGACGAAGATTAACCCATTAAACGTCGAAGTCAAAAATTGATGACATTTGGAAATCCTTTTAAGCAGTTGATTTTTTATCTACTCTAAGTCATAAAACGAAAAAAAAAATTTTTTTTCGCCGGGTACTTTTTTTGTTATTTAATGGCAACTTAAGTTGCCAAAGGCCATTAATGTAGTCAAAAAATGATAATTTTTTTGACTGGTTTGTAACTCTACAAAATATGCTCCCAGGTAAAAACAATTATTCGCGTGGTGAGCATGTATAGAAATCTATTTTTTCTTGACTCTCTTTTATGTTTATGGCTGTTTTACCACTTATTTGTTGATAAAAGTTGCAAGTTATTGACTTAAGTCCTTACAAATATAGACATCGAATAACATTTATTTTGCCAGCGTCAAAACATTATCAACGAAAGCAGAAACTTGTCAAAAATGCACATTTCTTTGCACGTTTGCCTTTGTAAAGCTAGAAGTCGCTTTTATTCCAATCTCTTGCTTTAGTTTGTCTGCAAAAATAATATTACAAAGCGCTACTTTCATGAAAGCGCTTAAAACAGTCTGATGGGTGCAGGGTTATCTTGCACTTTTGGCATATAAATACTGAGCGACGTTTGCAAACTTTGCAGCGTCTGTATTTTGACTGGCCTTTGATCACCACATGGTCAAAGTTATCTGTACGTAAGTTTTCCAACACTTGCTGACCATATTGCAAACTAGACAACTTTTTTCGCCTGGATGAACCAAGCGTTGTGACGACTATTTCCCTCATAAAAGCCAGCATTAGAATATTTTTGCCGTGATACTTTTTGTAGAGCAACCAAGCATTGGTCATAGCAGCATTAAGACTCCACGCAAAAAAAGGCCACCACCATTTTTTGATCGAATACGAGCTCTGTATGTAGCAACAAATTGATCAAACAGATTCACTCCTCCCATTTTTTGATTGTGTAACATCAGAGCGTGTGGCATCGGCACATTGATTTTTTTCTTTTGCGCTTTTGACCACCGTTTGATGAAGCTTTCTGGTTTAGCTCCAGCATAATTTGAAGCGCATGTGACAATAGCTGTGTCATGCTAAACTACAACTGCATTTCCACGAGTATCGGTGCTGCAGTCATAAAAACCCCTTTCAGTTTTCTTCATTGCTTGCTTTGATGGAATTGCTGCATTTTCCAAGAAATTTTGCCGAATAGTGCCCAGACCTCCGATGCCCCGTTTTGAAAGCTCATCAAGCAAAGGAAAAAGAGGTAAAAAAATTGTCAGAGGTAACAGAAGAACCACTTGACCAACCGCATTTTTCTATAAGACCCAACACTTCATCAGCACCTTGGCCGAGGCCAGTGTCTGACAGCTTAGTGTCTGCTCCACAGTACGGTTCAGCGTGAAATAAATATCCATCAGTTGAAGCAAGGCATCACAACTTGAAGCCAAACCGAATTGGCTTGCCGCCTATGAACTGTTTGGTTCCATGCTATCCAAAGTATGGAATTATGGTTTCATCGATGCTATGATCACTAGCGCTGAAGTGCTTTTTGAACTTGCAATTTAGCGTGTCAAATAAACAACGCACCTTATAATATCAGTCAGCATTCATTTCAGCATTGTTAGCCAAATGTAAATTTGAAAATATATCTCTAAATCAATTTCGGCTCATTGCATTGGCTACTGCCACATTGTGCGTGTCTGGAGAAACTGTCCAATATAGTTCACGATACGGCACTTTGCAATATCCAGAAAGCAAAATGATGGCAATTACAGTTCTAATTTCACTTTCATCTGCATTTAAAGTTTGGCCATGTTGGGAAGCGTAGAGATTTGTTTGGCTGGTGATGTAAGTTAGAAGGTCAGGAGAAAACATGGAATAAAAACAATCCAAAGTGCTTTTCACAGTATCTCTAGTTAGTTGTGCTATAGAAATGGAGCCGGACAACTTTACTTTGGCATTAGTTAACAAAAATTGTTTCTTCCATTTTCTAGCAGCTCTTTTACTTGTTTTGCGCTTTTTTTTACATGCACCTCCTTTTTCGCTTTGAGTAAATGCCCTTAACTTGTTTTCTACAATATTTAAACTGCATGCTGAGTTGAGCAAACGCTTCGGCAAGTGATAAGCGTGACCTTCATTTAAGTCATCAGAGGCATCACTATCTTGGTCAGACTGAGTGCTTGCTCTTTCTAGAGAAGGTATCATTACAAGAGTAGTATCTTCAGCATCTGAGTTAATGTTAGAAAAAAGATCAATGTCAGGATCCATCATCATGTCCAGGACATCATTCAATGTGTACCTAAACCAAGTAATAAAAATTAACTGTAGATCACTGTCCAATGCAGTTCCTTTTTTTGCCTAATTCAACATTTTTAGTGTTGCTGTGAGCAGCACCAGTTTATTAGATAAAAAGTAGTTTGTATACTATTATACACTGGTAAGTGAATAGATTTGGTGTAATCCACGAAAACATTTTTAACAATATACCAACTTCAGCCAGTGACATATTTTAAAAAGCACTACACATAAAAAGACTGCTTACTGATTTTACCACAAAATCCAAATTTTTAGATTTTTGAACAATAAAAGTAGTCAACGTAAGCACTTGCAACTAAAAATTATGTGCAATATATAAGTCATAATGTCACACGGCTATAAACAACTTCACTATGCTGACTATTATTCCACAGTTGGCACAAAAAATAAAAAATGCAAGGCACAAATTATTGCATCAAGAAGTTTGAAACCTCAACTAAAAATGTCCTAAGCATTACTCTAGTTTTTGTTGCCAGAAGTTACTCTCTTACGTGTTTTTTGTGTTTGCGTGATGGTAATGAGATTAAAACAATCAGTAAAGTGAATCACCTGGATAGCCTACTGCAACTATAAAAACACGAGGCTAGCAGCGAGCAAAACCTTAGATAATTGATGCCAGAAGAAAAACAAATGATTAATTAGTGCCTACCTTTCCATAACTTTTTCAGAAGATTGACATCCATTTACAGAATGATTTGAGCAAAGCTTCTCAGTCATTTTCAAGGTTTCTTAGTCATGCACTAAATTAGTTATGAGCACAGACCTATGATAGGCCTACTAGACTATAATAGGCTATTACAGTTGGGTATCGGGCTATTAGAAATGTACAAAATCAAAATATAAAACAATGTCACTCTGACTTTCGACATAAACAACACCAGGAAGTAAACTGGCTTTTTTAATATGTTGATTGCATTTAGCATACGTTTAAATTTTGACCTCATTATACGCCAGTGGCAACTTTAGTTGCCAGCAACAAACACACCCTTTAAATTTTGTCATAAAAAGCAACAATTGTATGAAAACAGATTCGGGAAACCAAACCAGCATTTACCTTTCATAATTTAAAAATTTTTATCATTCCAAACTCTTTTCATCTATTTTCTGTCGCTTATTAGTAACACGACCTAACCACAAACGCAACTTTTACCGTTTTTTCAAGTTGCCCATTTTATTTAATCATTTTAGAATTTCCACTAAAAAAAAACTTTAATTAAAATACTGTTACGTTTTCCGAATTAAATCAGCCTTTTATTGCTATGAACACTTGCAAAATATGACTAACTATTGCAGAGCAATCAAAATTTTTCTGGTGGTGTCTTTTTGGCAACTACAGTTGCCAATGGCGTTTAATGGGTTAAGTTCTTTAAGTTGCGTGGTGTTTAAGCTCTTATCAGGAATACACATACCTAACACAACTGTTCAGCAATAACAGTAGCTATAACGACCATTGCTACAGCTCAATATCAAGAAAATTAAGGCGTGACTAGACCACAAGTTTATTCATTCTTGCGCAGTAGTGCACAATTTGTTTGTGCACATGGGAACTCATAGGAACTGGATCGTTTTGAGCCAAACATTTTGCTCTCACAGCGAGCCAGTTGTGAGTGTGGCTGGCAGAGCCAGAACAGACATCGCCGACATAGAAATTGTCAAGTGAATTGCATGCTTGACTGATTTTACGACTGTTGATTTCATGCAGTGTAGACAGGTTGAGCTTGTGAGTGCGCCGCACACAGTTGAGGCTGGTTTCCATTTGGCGTAGATCGCAGGCGTGGCATGAAAAATCCTTGGTTTCATGCTACGCCAAACAAAGAATATTTCAGGCTACGTCTAATGGAAACCAGCCTTTATAGTGTAGATTTCGCATGCGCGTCAATCACTTGTCGTTCCATGAAAATGTGGCATGCGTGCCCGGGGTTGCTGACCCCTGGCACTGGTTGCCGATCTCCTGATTATACTATACTCGATGGTGATGCGACAAAGTTCTCTTGCACAGATGTGACACAAACATAATTGATATTAAACAAAAACGGTTCAACTCACAGCAATTTCGCTCATCATCTCCGTTGCTACAATGCCGCTGTCCGTCGCACCGCCGATTCAACGAAATGCACTGGCCATTATTGCACCGAAAATATACGTAAGGACAAGTGCTTGATGCTGAAAGATATAATATCATGAATAATCAATCGTTTTGTGCTTATTATTATAGAATAAATCTGATTGAAATGGTCTTGGTCATTGAATTTACACGCATTTAAAATCATGCTGTAATGTAAACTTTGCTACGTTTGGTAGAAATATACTTAGCGTTTGTAGACAGACTGAGCCATCGCGATGACTTGATCTTTCGGGCACACTAATTGTCTGCCACGTATACACAGATCGATCAATTTAGTTCAAGTGCCGTTTCCTAAAGAGACACTAGCGCACCAAACGAAATTTACCGTTATTTTTCTACAGTTCCGTATGTGCTGAGCGCCAAGCAAATAGTTGTCAGTGTTTATTTTGTGAAACTATTTGCTATGATCTAGCGATCATCAATTGATAATTATTGCGTTTTACCGTTTCGCTCCCATCAGATTATCGTATGATGATCATCATCAAAGATTTAAGAAAATCGGTTTACTTAGAAGTTGATTTGTGATGTTATTTCGTAACCGATTTTAACATTTTATACAATTATAGATTACTGGCCGGTTTCGCCGGCGTCGCCCGGCAATGCACCCATCAGTATCGTCAGGATTAAATATTTCGGTTGAAATGGATGCATCGGTTTCACCATCGGGCTCGTGTGTGAACAGTAACAAACACTGAATGATTTTTGTGCCCTTCCACAAATCCTTTACACGTAATCGTGATCATATTATTCAAAACTGGTAATACTCATAAATAAAGATTATTGCCACAAACCCTCAACAATATTTTACAAAGTGTGAGCAAGAGGGATTGAAGCACAGTCAAAAATGATGGTGGCGGTCAAATAAATGGATGCTTTCACAATCACAGAAATGCACTATTTAGTGATAAGCCTATTTTGTGATTTGGTGTGGCCCCTTTACCTAATTATATTGGTGGATTTAAGTTCTGTCGCTGTGCTATTTGCCTTTATTCATAAACATCAAATTGGTACTAATTGGGACATCGCCCCTATGCCCTAATCCGGATTGTATTGGGACGGCTCTCAAATTTGAGAGGCCGTACAAAGTCTCCATCATTTCACAAATTCTCTCCGTTCCTTTATACCATTTGTGCCGAAGGTTGAAATACTTAAGATATTTTTATAAAAACTTGAAGATTGCTTAGTGAACATGTATAAAATTTTTTCGATTGATTTTTTTAAAACTTTTTGCGTACTTTTTGAGATAAAAGCCGTCCTACATGTAGGACGCTAGGCAAATCCGTTAGCAAAGTGGAAGATGCATGAGCGACTGAGCGTAATGCGTACGTGTTGTGTAATCAGGTTTTATTGCTTACTTTGTCTGTTTTGCTCGAAGCTATAATGTTACAACCATCAGCGTATTTTATTGAAGTCTTGATTTCGATGAGTAACCAAATAAGCACAACAAAGTTTTTACTAAACATGAAATTGGTAAGAGCATTTTAGAGTTCTCAAAACAGTTCTCTATGTACGAAAATCACAGAAAAGACATTACAGACTACGATAATCTTTGAAGCATTTTACGTGCAGGCCAACATTGCATTTTTCACATCTAGTTGTAGTTTTCATGTGACAGTGGCGGCATTTTGTTTGTCCATTTTGCGGTATTACCCAATGCTTATATCCATCATAACGAATATTCGATAAAACATCTTGAGGTTTTCCCCGCATTCCTTTTTCAGGCGGCTTGCCATATTGAGACAAATACGTTCTAACAATATATCGTCGAAATTGAAGCATATCCATTGGATTTTCATTGTTGCAAATTTTCTGTAATTGCCAGGCGTTGTTGATGGAAACATCGAGCATATATGATATCAGACACCAGTACCACTTTTTACCTCTCAAACCAATTCGATACTTTGAAACATTTTGATCCATTCTATCGACACCCCCCATATGTTCGTTGTAGAGCTTGATCAAAAAAGGTTTGTCAATTTGCACCCGCTTTTTTTCAGAAAAAGAATATCGAGAGGCTTTAGATATGGGATGGACCCCAGCAGCATTTGAGCATAAATTTACCACACCATTGTCATTCCATTTGCAAACGAGGACGTCGTTTTGGGTGTCAGTTTTGAAATCAAACTTTCCACGTCCTTGCTTTTTCAAAGCATCGTTTGAGGTCAGTGGACATTTTTCAGTCCTGTTTTCACGAATTGTACCAGTTGCTTTTACTAATTTGTCTTTTAGCATGGTAACGAGTTTCACACTATTGAAAAAGTTATCATAGCATAGGTGGAAAAACTTTCTACCACATCCGGTTAGAACATCTGCAAAATGGCTGACAAGATTTCCTCCAAGCCCTAATCCGTTATCTTGCGTTCGAGATGATGCTGATTTTCCTTGATACGGATCAAACCAAATCAAGTATCTCTGCGGCGTAGTTCCACACCAAATTTTAAAACCAAAACGTATCGGTTTACCTCTCAAAAACTGCTTACATCCATGGCGCCCGTAATATTCACACATTGATTCGTCAAAACTGTAAAATTCTTCGTTTGGTGAGTGACGTTGGAACTTTTGATTCAAAAGTTTTATTAGTGGTCTGAGTTTTGCAAATTTATCCTCTTCATCTAAGCAGTTGTTATCAGCTAAATGAAAGTTGGTAAAAATTGCCTCAAATTTGTCTCTTCTCATAGCATTGGTAACAAGGTCGTGGTGCGTGTCGCTAGCATTTTCCCAGTAAAGTCTTCGTCTTGCTGGAGCAAGGTATCCAGATAAAAATAACGTGCCAATAAAACATTTTATTTCATGCTTATCAACAGTCAAGTTTTGATTTTTTTGGGAAGCATACCAATTGGTCTCATCTACAATTAAATTCAAAACTTCATCATCAAAAAATAGTTCAAAATATCCTTTGGGGGTCAAGTTTTTGTTTCGTAATTCTTCAATTTTGGCATCATCTGACGTCCACTCTGGCAACTCACTTTTCAGATCTGTTTTGACCCAGTCTCGTTTTGGCTTGTCAGTTTGCTTCTTTCGTTTGTTTGGTGGCCCCTCTGGCTCATCAATATTTTCGACAATTTTACAACTGCTATCATCAATTAGAGCTGGAGCTAAAAGCATGCTTCCTGGTAAATTGTTAATCGTTCCTGCTCCATCTTCATCTCCTGAGGCTTCGTCTGTAATATAACCTGTGGCATTTGTTGGTGGAAGTACAGTTACCGAAAATTGGTCATCTTCATTGCAGTAGAGCAAAGCATTTTCCTCTGCTAAATCTAATATTCTACTCAATGATGTAGGGGTTTTATTTCTACAATTACCATAAAAACGTGAAGATTTCATCTAGAAAAAATATGTACAGTGTTACCTTTTGGTCACCTACATTTGTACTCGAAATATCAAAAACAATCACGCACCATAACTTATTTTTTATAAACAAAATTCTGCCTTTGTCTACGGCTTTTCTGACTAAAGTTTTTCTGATCAAACAAGTTTTGTCACAAATTTCTAACACTCATTGAGAAAAACGTAAACTATAAATGAAAACAAGAAGACCGGATTTGATATAAAGAGATTTATATTATATAGAAGAGCTGATTAGCGAGTAGGCGTTAATGATCAGGGTTAGACTGATGGCTTCTATGGCGGAAAGATGAAAAGCGGTGTTATCTTTGGCAATACTGATAAACTTTTTGATGATGAGCGCAGGTGGGATTTAAAAGAAAAAGGAGTTCAATAGCAGAATCAGATGAAAGGATTTGATTAGAAGACTTGAAAGCACGTATTTGCAAGTCTTATGTATCTATTTAAAAATTTAATTATCTATTTGATTGTTTTAGTAAATACAATAGCATGGGATCGCTGCTGGAGATTATGGTTTCTAATGCGTGAGAATAGCGACTTGCAAACTCTACTTGAACATACTCGGAGCGGCGCACCTTTTGCTATCACGTGTGCCTAGCGATCTATATGTAGGACGCCAATGTTTCAAATAAAATTTCTCGAAAACTATAAGTTCAGAAAAATTTTAAGATTCACCATAAAACAGAAGTATTACTAATAAATAGATACACTTGACATATTTTTCAGTACTTCTTTGGAAATGCGTAGTTATTGGCTCAAATCAATATGCACTCTGAACATTTTCAAAAAAGCGAAATCAGACGATTTCAAAATGGCGTCACGTCTCACCTGATAAAGCAATTTTTAAAAACACTACTGTCATATGTGTCAAATTTGCTCATAAATGTAGTCCAACTTCAGCTATATTCAAAAATATAATATAGGAAGTGCAATCCTAAATTAAATAGGCGACCTACATATACGACGCCAGGCACAAATGGGTTAAATACGTGTACGAGAATAACGAGAATGTTGGGAATGGGCGCCGTAACAGCTTTTGTTTCACGATAACACAAATCAGTTATTTGTTGGTATGCATATTTTACGACTTAGTGAACCTCCCATCGTGAAAATATTGAACAGTACAGTAACAAACAAATCATTAGCATAAATGATGTACCTAGTCGTGATCTTCGTGTTGCTTGCTGTTCGGCACACTTCCAAGGGAATTGGAATCAAAATAATCAAATATTAGAACAGCTAGCTACTGCTTTTGAATAATTGCATGCCTATTTGTACGACATAAAGCCTATGGCTGGGTGCATCTTACTTGGACATGGCATAAACTCAGGCATGCAAAGAGCAAACTAATCTGAAATGAAGCACCTACAATTAAGTTATCACAATAGCAGGGCCCCATCACTAATGTCGAGATCAACAATTTCAAATCACCCTGCTGCGACGGCTTCACATAATTGCAAAGCAAATTGCATCAACATTTAGATGATAGGTAGCTGAAGAATATCATTTTGTTGCAAAAGATAAAACAGGTCCATCTCTATTCCGCACCGTTGTATGGAGTGTCATTAATGTTTTGTTTGGAAGAGGATAATTTTTAAATTTTCAATGACTTGACTTGGAAATGAATCGTTTTGAAACTTTCGATACATAATGCGAAAGAACCATGCCTCTGACATAGAAAACGACACAACTTGGTTTTTCTAAATATTTCGCAATTGTGTAAAAATAACACACCAAAATTGTGAGTGTTTTTGACCCGTTCGTTACATTTTAAAGTCTATGAGACTTGATTTTGAGCTAAATCTTTTTCAAAGTTTAGACAAATAATAGCAAAGAAACATGCTTTCGATGGAAAACAGTCAAAATCGACCACAGAACAAATTTATTATAAAAATTGCTAGTTACTTAGGTCTAGTAGAAAAATACTTAGAACTAGTTCTCGTTTCTGAGCAGAGCTATCAGTTTGATCTCAATCCTACATTTATTAGCAATTTCTTTGCCAGTTATACAGTAACTCAATTACATCCATCCACACCAATGGGATTCACTTTAAATACTTTCAAATATGAGAAAACATATCGAATCAACCGAAAATAACCGTTTCATTCAGGCTGCTCAACTAACTTGAGCAAACTCAAATGCAACGATACATGGCAGACCGATCGGAAAGTGATTGCAAGACACTGAGAACAATGGCCATTATGAACGACAATAAGCCCCTTGAAAAATGATAATGATATGTGAGTTATAGGTTCGTGTGATTCAGTAGATCAGCGGTGGGCAGCATTTTGAACGCAGTGTGCCAGTTTACGAATAATATCAAGATGTAAGCAACTTCGCGTGCCAAACATTTTTATGTGTTTGGTTTGCACAGTCAACTACCTGATTTCAATAGTAAACGGATAAGAGACAAATTTATTTAATTAATTTCATTGGATAAGATCAAATACAATCAAATGACTGGTTTGTAATGAGATCCTTGTTTTTTCTTGCTCAGCTCAGTAATATTGGGAATAAATTTGGATACATTTAGTTGAACACATGATTCCGAATGATCGTCTGTAAATCGGCTGCAATGAGCAATGAGAATGAACTTCATGTGTGAAATCATTTGTTCACACAAATAAGTGGATCCAAATGCAGACAGCAATGCTATTGCCATCTTCTTCAGACAGCTAGATGTTTCCGGCAAGGATTCCCAACATGTTAAAATGTTTTTTTTGCTTGTTTTCAATCGTTTCCAGCGATTTCCGCAAATCAATTAATTTCGATGCCCACAATAAATCGATCAGCTACATCTGGAAATTAAGTCTTCAATATCGATCCATTCAAACGCAGATAAGTTCAAGTCTTCGCTTATCTCGGGCTTGATGAGAAAAGAAAACAATAAACCAAAATGTTGAAAGTCTTGTAACATATTGCAAAATTGAGACGTTAGATCCCTCATGTACATATCAATTTCAACTGCATTAACTTGGTGATCCACTGATAAAGCCTTGAGGTGTTTAAAGTAGCAAAAGTGGCGGTTCGGATGTCCCGTGTGTAGACATCCAGTTTAGATACAAATCCTTTCCATATCCCAAAACGACACATCACTGTTTGTCCTGTACTCTGCAGACGAAGATTAAGTTCTTTAAGTTGCGTGGTGTTTCAGCTCTTATCAGGAATATACATAACCAACACAACTGTTCAGCAATAACAGTAGCTATAACGAGCATTGCTACAGCTCAATATCAAGAAAATTACCTAAACCACAAGTTTATTCATTCTTGCGCAGTAGTGCACAATTTGTTTGTGCTCATGGGAACTCATAGGAACTGGATCGTTTTGAGCCAAACATTTTGCTCTCACAGCGAGCCAGTTGTGAGTGTGGCTGGCAGAGCCAGAACAGACATCGCCGACATAGAAATTGTCAAGTGAATTGCATGCTTGACTAACATTCCGGCTGTTGATTTCGTGCAGTGTAGACAGGTTGAGCTTTTGAGTGTGTCGTGCACAATTGAGGCTGGTTTCCATTCGGCGTAGATCGCAGGCGTGGCGTGAAAAATCCTTTGTTTCATGCTATGCCAAACAAAGAATATTTCAGGCTACGTCTAATGGAAACCAGCCTTTATAGTGTAGATTTCGCATGCGCGTCTAATCACTTGTCGTTCCATGAAAATGTGGCACGCATGCCAGAGTTGCCGACACCTAGCACTTGTTGCCGACTCTCCAAGTATACTATACTCGATGGTGATGCGACAAAGTTCTCTTGCACAGATGTGACACAAACATAATTGATATTAAACGAAAACGGTTCAACTCACAGCAATTTCGCTCATCCTCTCCGTTGCTACAATGCCGCTGTCCATCGCACCGCCGATTCAACCAAATGCACTGGCCATTATTGCACCGAAAATAATCGTCAGAACAAGTGCTTGATGCTGAAAGATATAATATCATGAATAATCAATCGTTTTGTGCTTATTATTATAGAATAAATCTGATTGAAATGGTCTTGGTCATTGAATTTACACGCATTTAAAATCATGCTGTAATGTAAACTTTGCTACGTTTGGTAGAAATATACTTAGCGTTTGTAGACAGACTGAGCCATCGCGATGACTTGATCTTTCGGGCACACTAATTGTCTGCCACGTATACACAGATCGATCAATTTAGTTCAAGTGCCGTTTCCTAAAGAGACACTAGCGCACCAAACGAAATTTACCGTTATTTTTCTACAGTTCCGTATGCGCTGAGCACCAAGCAAATAGTTGTCAGTGTTTATTTTGTGAAACTATTTGCTATGATCTAGCGATCATCAATTGATAATTATTGCGTTTTACCGTTTCGCTCCCATCAGATTATCGTATGATGATCATCATCAAAGATTTAAGAAAATCGGTTTACTTAGAAGTTGATTTGTGATGTTATTTCGTAACCGATTTTAACATGTATAGTAATGCAAGAGGCCAGGGATGCACTTAGCAAACTGCAGACAGTGACACTGTTTCGACCTATCAGGTCTCTTCAGTGCAGTTGGTGACCAATAAGAAGCTAGAGGCTTTTAAGAAGCTACGATTTTAACATTTTATACAATTATAGATTACTGGCCGGTTTCGCCGGCGTCGCCCGGCAGTTCACCCATCAATATCGTCAGAATTAAATATTTCAGTTGAAATGGATGCATCGGTTTCACCATCGGGCTCGTGTGTGAACAGTAACAAACACTGAATGATTTTTGTGCCCTTCCACAAATCCTTTACACGTAGACGTGATCGTCATATTCAAGACTGGTAATACTCATAAATAAAGATTATTGCCACAAACCCTCAACAATATTTTAGAAAGTGTGAGCAAGAGGGATTGAAGCACAATCAAAAATGATGGTGGCGATCAAATAAATGGATGCTTTCACAATCACAGAAATGCACTATTTAGTGATAAGCCTATTTTGTGATTTGGTGTGGCCCCTTTACCTAATTATATTGGTGGATTTAAGTTCTGTCGCTGTGCTATTTGCCTTTATTCATAAACATCAAATTGGTACTAATTGGGACATCGCCCCTATGCCCTAATCCGGATTGTATTGGGACGGCCCTCAAATTTGAAAGGCCGTACAAAGTCTCCATCATTTCACAAATTCTCTCTGTTCCTTTAAATACGTGTACGAGAATAAAGAGAATGTTGGGAATGGGCGCCGTAATGGCTTTTGTTTCACGATAACACAAATCAGTTATTTGTTGGTATGCATATTTTACGACTTAGTGAACCTCCCATCGTGAAAATATTGAACAGTACAGTAACAAACAAATCATTAGCATAAATGATGTACCTAGTCTTGGTCTTCGTGTTGCTTGCTGTTCGGCACACTTCCAAGGGAATTACAATCAAAATAATCAAATATTAGAACAGCTAGCTACTGCTTTTGAATAATTGCATGCCTTATTGTACGATATAAAGCCTATGGCTGGGTGCATCTTACTTGGACATGGCATAAACTCAGGCATGCAAAGAGCAAACTAATCTGAAATGAAGCACCTACAATTAAGTTATCACAATACCAGGGCCCCATCACTAATGTCGAGATCAACAATTTCAAATCACCCTGCTGTGACGGCTTCACATAATTGCAAAGCAAATTGCATCAACATTTAGATGATATGTAGCTGAAGAATATCATTTTGTTGCAAAAGATAAAACAGGTCCATCTCTATTCCGCACCGTTGTATAGAGTGTCATTAATGTTTTGTTTGGAAGAGGATAATTTTTAAATTTTTAATGATTTATCTTTGAAATTAATCGTTTTGAAACTTTCGATACATAATGCCAAAGAACCATGCCTCTGACATAGAAAACGACACAACTTGGTTTTTCTAAATATTTCGCAATTGTGTAAAAATAACACACCAAAATTGTGAGTGTTTTTGACCCGTTCGTTACATTTTAAAGTCTATGAGACTTGATTTTGAGCTAAATCTTTTTCAAAGTTTAGACAAATAATAGCAAAGAAACATGCTTTCGATGGAAAATAGTCAAAATCGACCACAGAACAAATTTATTATAAAAATTGCTAGTTACTTAGGTCTAGTAGAAAAATACTTAGAACTAGTTCTCGTTTCTGAGCAGAGCTATCAGTTTGATCTCAATCCTATATTTATTAGCAATTTCTTTGCCAGTTATACAGTAACTCAATTACATCCATCCACACCAATGGGATTCACTTTAAATACTTTCAAATATGAGAAAACATATCGAATCAACCGAAAATAACCGTTTCATTCAGGCTGCTCAACTAACTTGAGCAAACTCAAATGCAACGATACATGGCAGACCGATCGGAAAGTGATTGCAAGACACTGAGAACAATGGCCACTATGAACGACAATAAGCCCCTTGAAAAATGATAATGATATGTGAGTTATAGGTTCGTGTGATTCAATAGATCAGCGGTGGGCAGCATTTTGAACGCAGTGTGCCAGTTTACGAATAATATCAAGATGTAAGCAACTTCGCGTGCCAAACATTTTTATGTGTTTGGTTTGCACAGTCAACTACCTGATTTCAATAGTAAACGGATAAGAGACAAATTTATTTAATTAATTTCATTGGATAAGATCAAATACAATCAAATGACTGGTTTGTAATGAGATCCTTGTTTTTTCTTGCTCAGCTCAGTAATATTGGGAATAAATTTGGATACATTTAGTTGAACACATGATTCCGAATGATCGTCTGTAAATCGGCTGCAATGAGCAATGAGAATGAACTTCATGTGTGAAATCATTTGTTCACACAAATAAGTGGATCCAAATGCAGACAGCAATGCTATTGCCATCTTCTTCAGACAGCTAGATGTTTCCGACAAGGATTCCCAACATGTTAAAATGTTTTTTTTGCTTGTTTTCAATCGTTTCCAGCGATTTCCGCAAATCAATTAATTTCGATGCCCACAATAAATCGATCAGCTACATCTGGAAATTAAGTCTTCAATATCGATCCATTCAAACGCAGATAAGTTCAAGTCTTCGCTTATCTCGGGCTTGATGAGAAAAGAAAACAATAAACCAAAATGTTGAAAGTCTTGTAACATATTGCAAAATTGAGACGTTAGATCCCTCATGTACATATCAATTTCAACTGCATTAACTTGGTGATCCACTGATAAAGCCTTGAGGTGTTTAAAGTAGCAAAAGTGGCGGTTCGGATGTCCCGTGTGTAGACATCCAGTTTAGATACAAATCCTTTCCATATCCCAAAACGACACATCACTGTTTGTCCTGTACTCTGCAGACGAAGATTAAGTTCTTTAAGTTGCGTGGTGTTTCAGCTCTTATCAGGAATATACATAACCAACACAACTGTTCAGCAATAACAGTAGCTATAACGAGCATTGCTACAGCTCAATATCAAGAAAATTAAGGCGTGACTAAACCACAAGTTTATTTATATTTGAGCCGTAGTGTATTTTTGTTTATTCTAATTTGTTTGTGCACATGGGAACTCATAGGAACTGGATCGTTTTGAGCCAAACATTTTGCTCTCACAGCGAGCCAGTTGTGAGTGTGGCTGGCAGAGCCAGAACAGACATCGCCGACATAGAAATTGTCAAGTGAATTGCATGCTTGACTAATTTGACGACTGTTGATTTCGTGCAGTGTAGACAGGTTGAGCTTGTGAGTGTGTCGCACACAGTTGAGGCTGGTTTCCATTCGGCGTAGATCGCAGGCGTGGCATAAAAAATCCTTTGTTTCATGCTACGTCTAATGGAAACCAGCCTTTATAGTGTAGATTTTACATGCGCGTCTAATCACTTGTCGTTCCATGAAAATGTGGCACGCATGCCAAAGTTGCCGACCCCTGGCACTTGTTGCCGACTCCCCGAGTATACTATACTCGATGGTGATGCGACAAAGTTCTCTTGCACAAATGTGACACAAACATAATTGATATTAAACGAAAACGGTTCAACTCACAGCAATTTCGCTCATCCTCTCCGTTGCTACAATGCCGCTCTCCGTCACACTGCGAATTCAACGAAATGCACTGGCCATTATTGCACCGAAAAAAATCGTAAGGACAAGTGCTTGATGCTGAAAAATATAATATCATGAATAATCAATCGTTTTGTGCTTATTATTATAGAATAAATCTGATTGAAATGGTCTTGGTCATTGAATTTACACGCATTTAAAATCATGCTGTAATGTAAACTTTGCTACGTTTGGTAGAAATATACTTAGCGTTTGTAGACAGACTGAGCCATCGTGATGACTTGAGCTTTTGGGCACACTAAATGTCTGCCACGTATACACAGATCGATCAATTTCGTTCAAGTGCCGTTTCCTAAAGAGACACTAGCGCACCAAACGAAATTTACCGTTATTTTTCTACAGTTCCGTATGCGCTGAGCACCAAGCAAATAGTTGTCAGTGTTTATTTTGTGAAACTATTTGCTATGATCTAGCGATCATCAATTGATAATTATTGCGTTTTACCGTTTCGCTCCCATCAGATTATCGTATGATGATCATCATCAAAGATTTAAGAAAATCGGTTTACTTAGAAGTTGATTTGTGATGTTATTTCGTAAGCGATTTTAACATTTTATACAATTATAGATTACTGGCCGGTTTCGTCGGCGTCGCCCGGCAATGCACCCATCAGTATCGTCAGGATTAAATATTTCGGTTGAAATGGATGCATCGGTTTCACCATCGGGCTCGTGTGTGAACAGTAACAAACACTGAATGATTTTTGTGCCCTTCCACAAATCCTTTACACGTAGACGTGATCGTCATATTCAAGACTGGTAATACTCATAAATAAAGATTATTGCCACAAACCCTCAACAATATTTTAGAAAGTGTGAGCAAGAGGGATTGAAGCACAATCAAAAATGATGGTGGCGATCAAATAAATGGATGCTTTCACAATCACAGAAATGCACTATTTAGTGATAAGCCTATTTTGTGATTTGGTGTGGCCCCTTTACCTAATTATATTGGTGGATTTAAGTTCTGTCGCTGTGCTATTTGCCTTTATTCATAAACATCAAATTGGTACTAATTGGGACATCGCCCCTATGCCCTAATCCGGATTGTATTGGGACGGTTCTCAAATTTGAGAGGCCGTACAAAGTCTCCATCATTTCACAAATTCTCTCTGTTCCTTTAAATACGTGTACGAGAATAACGAGAATGTTGGGAATGGGCGCCGTAATGGCTTTTGTTTCACGATAACACAAATCAGTTATTTGTTGGTATGCATATTTTACGACTTAGTGAACCTCCCATCGTGAAAATATTGAACAGTAAAGTAACAAACAAATCATTAGCATAAATGATGTACCTAGTCTTGGTCTTCGTGTTGCTTGCTGTTCGGCACACTTCCAAGGGAATTACAATCAAAATAATCAAATATTAGAACAGCTAGCTACTGCTTTTGAATAATTGCATGCCTATTTGTACGACATAAAGCCTATGGCTGGGTGCAGCTTACTTGGACATGGCATAAACTCAGGCATGCAAAGAGCAAACTAATCTGAAATGAAGCACCTACGATTAAGTTATCACAATACCAGGACCCATCCATTAATATCGATATTAACAATTTCAAATCACCCTGCTGCGACGGCTTCACATAATTGCAAAGCAAATTGCATCAACATTTAGATGATATGTAGCTGAAGAATATCATCTTGTTGCAAAAGATAAAACAGGTCCATCTCTATTCCGCACCGTTGTATAGAATGTCATTAATGTTTTGTTTGGAAGAGGATAATTTTTAAATTATTAATGACTTGACGTGGAAATGAATCGTTTTGAAACTTTCGATACATAATGCGAAAGAACCATGCCTCTGACATAGAAAACGACACAACTTGGTTTTTCTAAATATTTCGCAATTGTGTAAAAATAACACACCAAAATTGTGAGTGTTTTTGACCCGTTCGTTACATTTTAAAGTCTATGAGACTTGATTTTGAGCTAAATCTTTTTCAAAGTTTAGACAAATAATAGCAAAGAAACATGCTTTCGATGGAAAATAGTCAAAATCGACCAAAGAACAAATTTATTATAAAAATTGCTAGTTACTTAGGTCTAGTAGAAAAATACTTAGAACTAGTTCTCGTTTCTGAGCAGAGCTATCAGTTTGATCTCAATCCTATATTTATTAGCAATTTCTTTGCCAGTTATACAGTAACTCAATTACATCCATCCACACCAATGGGATTCACTTTAAATACTTTCAAATATGAGAAAACATATCGAATCAACCGAAAATAACCGTTTCATTCAGGCTGCTCAACTAACTTGAGCAAACTCAAATGCAACGATACATGGCAGACCGATCGGAAAGTGATTGCAAGACACTGAGAACAATGGCCATTATGAACGACAATAAGCCCCTTGAAAAATGATAATGATATGTGAGTTATAGGTTCGTGTGATTCAGTAGATCAGCGGTGGGCAGCATTTTGAACGCAGTGTGCCAGTTTACGAATAATATCAAGATGTAAGCAACTTCGCGTGCCAAACATTTTTATGTGTTTGGTTTGCACAGTCAACTACCTGATTTCAATAGTAAACGGATAAGAGACAAATTTATTTAATTAATTTCATTGGATAAGATCAAATACAATCAAATGACTGGTTTGTAATGAGATCCTTGTTTTTTCTTGCTCAGCTCAGTAATATTGGGAATAAATTTGGATACATTTAGTTGAACACATGATTCCGAATGATCGTCTGTAAATCGGCTGCAATGAGCAATGAGAATGAACTTCATGTGTGAAATCATTTGTTCACACAAATAAGTGGATCCAAATGCAGACAGCAATGCTATTGCCATCTTCTTCAGACAGCTAGATGTTTCCGGCAAGGATTCCCAACATGTTAAAATGTTTTTTGCTTGTTTTCAATCGTTTCCAGCGATTTCCGCAAATCAATTAATTTCGATGCCCACAATAAATCGATCAGCTACATCTGGAAATTAAGTCTTCAATATCGATCCATTCAAACGCAGATAAGTTCAAGTCTTCGCTTATCTCGGGCTTGATGAGAAAAGAAAACAATAAACCAAAATGTTGAAAGTCTTGTAACATATTGCAAAATTGAGACGTTAGATCCCTCATGTACATATCAATTTCAACTGCATTAACTTGGTGATCCACTGATAAAGCCTTGAGGTGTTTAAAGTAGCAAAAGTGGCGGTTCGGATGTCCCGTGTGTAGACATCCAGTTTAGATACAAATCCTTTCCATATCCCAAAACGACACATCACTGTTTGTCCTGTACTCTGCAGACGAAGATTAAGTTCTTTAAGTTGCGTGGTGTTTCAGCTCTTATCAGGAATATACATAACTAACACAACTGTTCAGCAATAACAGTAGCTATAACGATCATTGCTACAGCTCAATATCAAGAAAATTAAGGCGTGACTAGACCACAAGTTTATTCATTCTTGCGCAGTAGTGCACAATTTGTTTGTGCTCATGGGAACTCATAGGAACTGGATCGTTTTGAGCCAAACATTTTGCTCTCACAGCGAGCCAGTTGTGAGTGTGGCTGGCAGAGCCAGAACAGACATCGCCGACATAGAAATTGTCAAGTGAATTGCATGCTTGACTAATTTGACGACTGTTGATTTCGTGCAGTGTAGACAGGTTGAGCTTGTGAGTGCACCGTGCACAGTTGAGGCTGGTTTCCATTAGGCGTAGATCGCAGGCGTGGCGTGAAAAATCCTTGGTTTCATGCTATGCCAAACAAAGAATATTTCAGGCTATGTCTAATGGAAACCAGCCTTTATAGTGTAGATTTCGCATGTGCGTCAATCACTTGTCGTTCCATGAAACCTTCTCTTGCGTGCCACACGTTGCTTGCGTGCTGGGCGTTGCCGACTCCTGGCAGTGGTTGCCGATCTCCTGATTATACAATACTCGATGGTGATGCGACAAAGTTCTCTTGCACAAATGTGACACAAACATAATTGATATTAAACAAAAACGGTTCAACTCACAGCAATTTCGCTCATCCTCTCCGTTGCTACAATGCCGATGTCCGTCGCACCGACTAACGAAAGAAATGCACTGGCCATTATTGCACCGAAAATATCCGTAAGGACAAGTGCTTGATGCTGAAAGATATAATATCATGAATAATCAATCGTTTTGTGCTTAATAATCCAGAATAAATCTGATTGAAATGGTCTTGGTCATTGAATTTACACGCATTTAAAATCATGCTGTAATGTAAACTTTGCTACGTTTGGTAGAAATATATTTAGCGTTTGTAGACAGACTGAGCCATCACGATGACTTGATCTTTCGGGCACACTAATTGTCTGCCACGTATACACAGATCGATCAATTTCGTTCAAGTGCCGTTTCCTAAAGAGACACTAGCGCACCAAACGAAATTTACCGTTATTTTTCTACAGTTTCGTATGCGCTGAGCACCAAGCAAATAGTTGTCAGTGTTTATTTTGTGAAACTATTTGCTATGATCTAGCGATCATCAATTGATAATTATTGCGTTTTACCATTTTGCTCCCATCAGATTATCGTATGATGATCATCATCAAAGATTTAAGAAAATCGGTTTACTTAGAAGTTGATTTGTGATGTTATTTCGTAACCGATTTTAACATTTTATACAATTATAGATTACTGGCCGGTTTCGCCGGCGTCGCCCGGCAGTGCACCCATCAGTATCGTCAGGATTAAATATTTCGGTTGAAATGGATGCATCGGTTTCACCATCGGGCTCGTGTGTGAACAGTAACAAACACTGAATGATTTTTGTGCCCTTCCACAAATCCTTTACACGTAGACGTGATCGTCATATTCAAGACTGGTAATACTCATAAATAAAGATTATTGCCACAAACCCTCAACAATATTTTAGAAAGTGTGAGCAAGAGGGATTGAAGCACAATCAAAAATAATGGTGGCGATCAAATAAATGGATGCTTTCACAATCACAGAAATGCACTATTTAGTGATAAGCCTATTTTGTGATTTGGTGTGGCCCCTTTACCTAATTATATTGGTGGATTTAAGTTCTGTCGCTGTGCTATTTGCCTTTATTCATAAACATCAAATTGGTACTAATTGGGACATCGCCCCTATGCCCTAATCCGGATTGTATTGGGACGGCTCTCAAATTTGAGAGGCCGTACAAAGTCTCCATCATTTCACAAATTCTCTCTGTTCCTTTAAATACGTGTACGAGAATAACGAGAATGTTGGGAATGGGCGCCGTAATGGCTTTTGTTTCACGATAACACAAATCAGTTATTTGTTGGTATGCATATTTTACGACTTAGTGAACCTCCCATCGTGAAAATATTGAACAGTAAAGTAACAAACAAATCATTAGCATAAATGATGTACCTAGTCTTGGTCTTCGTGTTGCTTGCTGTTCGGCACACTTCCAAGGGAATTGGAATCAAAATAATCAAATATTAGAACAGCTAGCTACTGCTTTTGAATAATTGCATGCCTATTTGTACGACATAAAGCCTATGGCTGGGTGCATCTTACTTGGACATGGCATAAACTCAGGCATGCAAAGAGCAAACTAATCTGAAATGAAGCACCTACGATTAAGTTATCACAATACCAGGACCCATCCATTAATATCGATATTAACAATTTCAAATCACCCTGCTGCGACGGCTTCACATAATTGCAAAGCAAATTGCATCAACATTTAGATGATATGTAGCTGAAGAATATCATTTTGTTGCAAAAGATAAAACAGGTCCATCTCTATTCCGCACCGTTGTATAGAATGTCATTAATGTTTTGTTTGGAAGAGGATAATTTTTAAATTATTAATGACTTGACGTGGAAATGAATCGTTTTGAAACTTTCGATACATAATGCGAAAGAACCATGCCTCTGACATAGAAAACGACACAACTTGGTTTTTCTAAATATTTCGCAATTGTGTAAAAATAACACACCAAAATTGTGAGTGTTTTTGACCCGTTCGTTACATTTTAAAGTCTATGAGACTTGATTTTGAGCTAAATCTTTTTCAAAATTTAGATAAGTAATAGCGAAGAAAAAACAAATTTATTATAAAAATTGCTAGTTACTTAGGTCTAGTAGAAAAATACTTAGAACTAGTTCTCGTTTCTGAGCAGAGCTATCAGTTTGATCTCAATCCTATATTTATTAGCAATTTCTTTGCCAGTTATACAGTAACTCAATTACATCCATCCACACCAATGGGATTCACTTTAAATACTTTCAAATATGAGAAAACATATCGAATCAACCGAAAATAACCGTTTCATTCAGGCTGCTCAACTAACTTGAGCAAACTCAAATGCAACGATACATGGCAGACCGATCGGAAAGTGATTGCAAGACACTGAGAACAATGGCCATTATGAACGACAATAAGCCCCTTGAAAAATGATAATGATATGTGAGTTATAGGTTCGTGTGATTCAGTAGATCAGCGGTGGGCAGCATTTTGAACGCAGTGTGCCAGTTTACGAATAATATCAAGATGTAAGCAACTTCGCGTGCCAAACATTTTTATGTGTTTGGTTTGCACAGTCAACTACCTGATTTCAATAGTAAATGGATAAGAGACAAATTTATTTAATTAATTTCATTGGATAAGATCAAATACAATCAAATGACTGGTTTGTAATGAGATCCTTGTTTTTTCTTGCTCAGCTCAGTAATATTGGGAATAAATTTGGATACATTTAGTTGAACACATGATTCCGAATGATCGTCTGTAAATCGACTGCAATGAGCAATGAGAATGAACTTCATGTGTGAAATCATTTGTTCACACAAATAAGTGGATCCAAATGCAGACAGCAATGCTATTGCCATCTTCTTCAGACAGCTAGATGTTTCTGGCAAGGATTCCCAACATGTTAAAATGTTTTTTTGCTTGTTTTCAATCGTTTCCAGCGATTTCCGCAAATCAATTAATTTCGATGCCCACAATAAATCGATCAGCTACATCTGGAAATTAAGTCTTCAATATCGATCCATTCAAATGCAGATAAGTTCAAGTCTTCGCTTATCTCGGGCTTGATGAGAAAAGAAAACAATAAACCAAAATGTTGAAAGTCTTGTAACATATTGCAAAATTGAGACGTTAGATCCCTCATGTACATATCAATTTCAACTGCATTAACTTGGTGATCCACTGATAAAGCCTTGAGGTGTTTAAAATAGCAAAAGTGGCGGTTCGGAAGTCCCGTGTGTAGACATCCAGTTTAGATACAAATCCTTTCCATATCCCAAAACGACACATCACTGTTTGTCCTGTACTCTGCAGACGAAGATTAAGTTCTTTAAGTTGCGTGGTGTTTCAGCTCTTATCAGGAATATACATAACCAACACAACTGTTCAGCAATAACAGTAGCTATAACGATCATTGCTACAACTCAATATCAAGAAAATTAAGGCGTGACTAGACCACAAGTTTATTCATTCTTGCACAGTAGTGCACAATTTGTTTGTGCACATGGGAACTCATAGGAACTGGATCGTTTTGAGCCAAACATTTTGCTCTCACTGCGAGCCAGTTGTGAGTGTGGCTGGCAGAGCCAGAACAGACATCGCCGACATAGAAATTGTCAAGTGAATTGCATGCTTGACTAACATTCCGGCTGTTGATTTCATGCAGTGTAGACAGGTTGAGCTTGTGAGTGTGTCGCACACAGTTGAGGCTGGTTTCCATTTGGCGTAAATCGCAGTCGTGGCATAAAAAATCCTTTGTTTCATGCTATGCCAAACAAAGAATATTTCAGGCTATGTCTAATGGAAACCAGCCTTTATAGTGTAGATTTCGCATGCGCGTCAATCACTTGTCGTTCCATGAAAATGTGGCACGCATGCCAGAGTTGCCGACCCCTGGCACTGGTTGCCGATTCCTGGAGTATACTATACTCGATGGTGATGCGACAAAGTTCTCTTGCACAAATGTGGCACAAACATAATTGATATTAAACAAAAACGGTTCAACTCACAGCAATTTCGCTCATCCTCTCCGTTGCTACAATGCCGCTGTCCATCGCACCGCTGTTTCACCGAAATGCACTGGCCATTATTGCACCGAAAAAAATCGTAAGGACAAGTGCTTGATGCTGAAAGATATAATATCATGAATAATCAATCGTTTTGTGCTTATTATCATAGAATAAATCTGATTAAAATGGTCTTGGTCATTGAATTTACACGCATTTAAAATCATGCTGTAATGTAAACTTTGCTACGTTTGGTAGAAATATACTTAGCGTTTGTAGACAGACTGAGCCATCGCGATGACTTGATCTTTCGGGCACACTAATTGTCTGCCATGTATACACAGATCGATCAATTTCGTTCAAGTGCCGTTTCCTAAAGAGACACTAGCGCACCAAACGAAATTTACCGTTATTTTTCTACAGTTCCGTATGCGCTGAGCGCCAAGCAAATAGTTGTCAGTGTTTATTTTGTGAAACTATTTGCTATGATCTAGCGATCATCAATTGATAATTATTGCGTTTTACCGTTTCGCTCCCATCAGATTATCGTATGATGATCATCATCAAAGATTTAAGAAAATCGGTTTACTTAGAAGTTGATTTGTGATGTTATTTCGTAACCGATTTTAACATTTTATACAATTATAGATTACTGGCCGGTTTCGCTGGAATTGCCTGGCAGTTCACCCATCAGTATCGTCAGGATTAAATATTTCGGTTGAAATGGATGCATTGGTTTCACCATCGGGCTCATGTGTGAACAGTAACAAACACTGAATGATTTTTGTGCCCTTCCACAAATCCTTTACACGTAGACGTGATCGTCATATTCAAGACTGGTAATACTCATAAATAAAGATTATTGCCACAAACCCTCAACAATATTTTAGAAAGTGTGAGCAAGAGGGATTGAAGCACAGTCAAAAATGATGGTGGCGGTCAAATAAATGGATGCTTTCACAATCACAGAAATGCACTATTTAGTGATAAGCCTATTTTGTGATTTGGTGTGGCCCCTTTACCTAATTATATTGGTGGATTTAAGTTCTGTCGCTGTGCTATTTGCCTTTATTCATAAACATCAAATTGGTACTAATTGGGACATCGCCCCTATGCCCTAATCCGGATTGTATTGGGACGGCTCTCAAATTTGAGAGGCCGTACAAAGTCTCCATCATTTCACAAATTCTCTCTGTTCCTTTAAATACGTGTACGAGAATAACGAGAATGTTGGGAATGGGCGCCGTAATGGCTTTTGTTTCACGATAACACAAATCAGTTATTTGTTGGTATGCATATTTTACGACTTAGTGAACCTCCCATCGTGAAAATATTGAACAGTAAAGTAACAAACAAATCATTAGCATAAATGATGTACCTAGTCTTGGTCTTCGTGTTGCTTGCTGTTCGGCACACTTCCAAGGGAATTGGAATCAAGAAAATCAAATATTAGAACAGCTAGCTACTGCTTTTGAATAATTGCATTCCTAATGGTACGACATAAAGCCTATGGCTGGGTGCATCTTACTTGGACATGGCATAAACTCAGGCATGCAAAGAGCAAACTAATCTGAAATGAAGCACCCACGATTAAGTTATTACAATAGTAGGGCCCCATCACTAATGTCGAGATCAACAATTTCAAATCACCCTGCTGCGACGGCTTCACATAATTGCAAAGCAAATTGCATCAACATTTAGATGATATGTAGCTGAAGAATATCATTTTGTTGCAAAAGATAAAACAGGTCCATCTCTATTCCGCACCGTTGTATAGAGTGTCATTAATGTTTTGTTTGGAAGAGGATAATTTTTAAATTATTAATGACTTGACGTGGAAATGAATCGTTTTGAAACTTTCGATACATAATGCGAAAGAACCATGCCTCTGACATAGAAAACGACACAACTTGGTTTTTCTAAATATTTCGCAATTGTGTAAAAATAACACACCAAAATTGTGAGTGTTTTTGACCCGTTCGTTACATTTTAAAGTCTATGAGACTTGATTTTGAGCTAAATCTTTTTCAAAATTTAGATAAGTAAAGGGGCAGGACCGCTACCCCTCCAAAAACCAGTGGATCATATGTAAAATTTATCACTAATAAAATGCCTGGTCTGGTGTTAGGCTTGCCTCTCGACTTTACCTTGAAAATTAATGAGTTCTTTTTCACGTTCCAGTGCAAATCTAAGGCTCTTTCCAAGGGCAAGTCATTGCTGGATAAATCTAAGTCTAAAGCTCCCTTAGACCATTTTAACTTAGATATCGAGTTTATGACCTCGCGACTGTTGCTAATCCATTTAGTTAAACAGAAGCCTCCCTTACTGAGTAGACTGCAGAGCTCGGGTACAAGATTTGTGGCAGTTTCAGCACCCGGGATGGAGGTTAAGCAATCATTGACGTAGAATCCACGGTACGCCGTTGCTATAATTTTTGCGCCATATTCTTGCTCATGGTCACAGTGCGCCTTAGGGCAAAATTGGCGCAGCTGTGTGAGATAGCAGTGCCAAATGGGTACACGGTCATTCTGTATTCCTCGATGTCTTCTTCTACCTTCCCGTTCTTCCACCAAATAAAACGCATCTCTGAATTACATTTGATTCCATCATCAAGAGTGTCTTTTGATACCGTCATTGAGTTTGCGCTATGCGCTAAGACCTTCCCCCAAACCGTGTGACTGGGATAGCAGCAGTTACAGGGGGCTTTGACCAGAGTGACCAGATGTTAGCTTATTGTTCCTTTAATCTCAAAGTCGTATAATGGTGGAAAAATTGTACTTCCATTTGCCAAGTCTAGCTTTGGTCAACGTCCATAGACGTTACGTTATGTAGTTTAGTGAAAGCCAGCGACCAATCAAAGCCAGCGACCAATCAATGCCCCAACCAATTTTATTGTAAAGTCTATACGTTATTGGTTTTTATTGGGTCCTAATGGAGTTACATTTGATTTTTTGGGAATACTATCCCGATTCCATAAAATTTTCCAAATCCAGTTTGCAGTATCATCAACCAACCTTTGATTGGCAGCACAGCAAACAACATTTCTATAAGCTTTTCTGAAGCTGAGCGTGGTTTTTCCCAAATCAACATAACCATGACATCTGAACGCAACAAACTAATAATCAATAATGCATTTTATCAGTGATAAATTCCATATATAATCCACTGGTTTTTGGAGTGGTAGCGGTCCTGCCCATGAAGGTTCTTTTGCAGAAATAACGTTCGCAAGGTGTTTACTAAGAAAACCTTGTGCATGCTTTACCATAGTTTAATTTACTCAAGTATTCAATATGGTGTTACTATTTGGGATATTGTTTCAAACACCAATCTGCATAAAATTAAATTGAAGCAGAACACTGTCATTCGTACCACTCTGCCACACCTCACTTTCACCAATACATAAACAATCAAATTTTTTAAAACCTAAGGTGTTTATACAACTAAGTTGGGAAAATGTATGCATCGTCTTTAAAATAATAAAAAACCAAAATTACTTGAGGTTTCTTTAATCAAAATCAACAAACAAGACATTTACTGCACTAGGTTAGCCGATAATACAAAGTATTTTTAAGCCCAATTTAACAAAAACATTATGCAGAAAAGCAAGTTTCATATAAAGTTTTTAAACTTTGGCAAATTATCTCTAACAAATTAAAAGCATGCACTGGTTATCTTTTAAAATACAGGGTGTTCATAAAGTCCTGATACAATTTCAAAATTTTTTTATGAAGTCTCAGTGCTGCTTAAAGTTTTTTAACCTCATTTGAATCAGTGCTGCTTAAAGTTTTTTACCTCATTTAATACATTTCTATATGGGCACCATTAGTTAAGCGAAGCACATTAAGACGGTATTCGATTTCCTGCCACGTTCGTTGCAGCATATCCTCATCAATGGTGGCAATAGCATCAGAAATTCTTTGATTCAAGGCAGTTATATCCCGCACCTTTGTTCGATACACGATATTCTTCACATAACCTCATAGAAAGAAGTCCAGGGGAGTAATGTCTGGTGAACGAGGTGGCTATGAAATCGGTCCATCTCTTCCAATCCATCGGTCTGAAAATGTTTCATTGAGAAACTGACGAACACGTAGTTCCCAATGCGGTGGTGGACCATCTTGCTGGAATATGATAGTTGGTTGAGAATCAATTAGTTGTGGTTCCACATATTCAGGTAGAAGGTCCAAGTAAACGTCTGCAGTAATTGTTCTCTCGTGGAAGAAAAATAGATCAATTACAGGATACACATTGTGCTTTCTCTTGAGGAGTAACCATTTTATAAGGGTTATTTTAACACATTCATAAAACACACAAAAATCATATCTGAAACACAAAATTTTGTTTTAAATAAAAACTTTAAGCAGCACTGATGCAAGTAAAACCAACTTGGTTAAGATATTTTGAGAATTGACTTCATAAAAAAATTTTGAAATTGTATCAGGACTTTTTGAACACCCTGTATGTATAAAATTTATTTAGTTAATTCATAAGAATAATTGAAAGAGTTTTTTACTACTATTTACTGACTGCCATCAACGTAGATTTTATTTCATTTTACATTGAGGATGTAAAATCTTTGATACTAAATTTGTTTTTTTCTTTGTTGTGTTCCATACGCTGATTAACTAACAAAGGACAAAATAGTTTTAGATGTTCTTTACCTCAAAAACGATTGTTATTCAAATTTCTGTTTTCTTTTTTTCAACCTGTTTACTAATTTTTTGATAGAAGCGAAAAATGAACTTTACTTACTTACTTATGGTTAAATAATACAATCCATCGACCAGGTTTTTGTTCTAAAGGCAGATAATTTTTGCAATATTTCTTAAAAAAATTGCCAATTTTTTCGACTTTGATACACTTGACTAATTTGTCATAAAAGTTAAAATTAGTTCAACACACAATACTGTTGTACAAAGGCACTCTACTTGCCAATGCATTAATAATAAACAGGTTTTTTGCCTATCATAAGGCTAATACTGCAATGTATCAATGCAGTTCAACAGGCAGCATATCAATTGTTTGCTTTCAAAAGGACAGTGGATAAAATGTATCCGAGCTAAAGCATGATATCGTTTTCTCTGTGATGATGCCAGACAGCATTATGACAAAATGAGGATTTTAAAGCGTTCAAGTAAAACAAAAAAGCTTGCTCAAAAAAGTTAATCTTTTATTGCATTGGCAACTCGTTATAATTAGTTGTAGAATTATCTCTATCGAAAGCACTTTTCTCCAGAAAAAGCTTTTTAACTTGTTTCTACGGTCAGCACTTTTTGAGAAAATAAAGAAAACGTAATTCGTTTCCCACCGTCAAAAAAAGCAAATTAAAAAAATATCTCTATTTATGACATAATCATAACGTCAACAACCTTTTACGACACTTATCCCGGAGTAGTGATCAATCGTGCCAACTTTTATTTGTGTTTAGTAATTACTGTAAGTACAAGCGTTTTAGATAAACTAAGTAATTTTGGATTAGCCAAAGCGCAAGTATGTATGTAAGCACGCGAAGACAGATCTCTGCATTATGTATTAGGTTTGACATCATCATGACGTCTCAAGCTCTTTCAGGACATTCAATCAGGCGAAGTGATTAATCATGCACAGTTAGAAGTTTTTACGCCCACTGGTTTTGGAGGAGTACACACAGACAAAAAACAGGAAAACTCTTTGCTTTTTAGTAAAAATATTTGCAGCCCGCCGTTTTGGTGTGAGGTAAACTCAACTTTAACATTGAACTCATGCCAACAACGCGAAAAACAATTTATTAAAATCAAAGACTTCTTCAAAGTCGGCCTACATGCTCACCGATACATGAAGCGGTTGAACCAATCCATTCCGATTTTTTGTAACATAGATATCCTTGATGATCTTTCGGGGAAATTGTATAACCGTCATTACACTTCAACTTACAAAGCGATCCTAATTTATTCCCTCTCGTACAAGACATTTTTCCATTTTCAGTTTCATTCATTGCAGGACAAAACAAAGCTAAAATATAAAAATTAGAAACAAAGAAGGAAAATTTTGCTAACTTGTAGATAATTATCGTAATTTTCTGGCAACGCATTTGTAAAAGAAACCAGCAAAGATTAATCCCACCCCCACTCCAACTACCTTGCAGTTTGATGTGGCAAGCAACTAATCCAAAACAAAGTTTTTGGAATATCGTTACCTGCTCGCTCCTCTACATCTAAAGTAAATCTCTTGTACTGGTGATACTGTAAGCTACATCATTCAAACTAAAATATACAGTGAAGATTAGGTCACTGCATCCTAAATGTTTTCAATTACGTAACCTGTAAAGTTAAGATAAAAATATTGTCGCCTGTCTCTTAGTTATTAATTTATTGCTTGTTAGTTAGTTTTACAGATCATTATTCTGTTGTCACGGAAAGGCTTTACAGTTATGCACAAACAAGTTAGGTTAAAACTTGCTTTATAGTTGCCAGTAAGTCTGCAGCCTTTGCATTGCATAACTACCACAAGCAACAAATAAACTTGCCCTCAAGTATCCTTTCCAAATGGTCTCGGCAACTTGTCAAATATTCGTTATGCGTTATTTATATGGTATCTATACTTTAATGGAGATTGGCAATTCACTGTTGGAATTTGTGATACCATGGTATTCGAGGTATTGACGAATAACGCACAAAAACTATTAAAACCAAATAGCGAATTTAAAGGTAGTTTGTGTTGTTTTCGGTAAAATAAGCATTGTGTTAACTTCACGACCGCAAGTTTTCTTGATACGTCACAATCAACAACAATTGATATCTGATTGAAACACTTCAATCGCTTTGGTGGCAACCAACAAAATATCAGCAATTTTGATGAACTTGCAATTGCACAGTTAGAGAGGTGGGTATTATGCCATACCCCACCTTTTTTGATGTTGGCAACAAAACAAAAAATCAGCTGAGCGTGGATTTGCAAGTAATTTACTAAAGGTCTTTATGTTAATATATTTTTAAAATGTGTAGTTTTGGAAAAATTTAGAAATATCTCTAAAAAAGGGGGGGTTGTTACTAGGTTTATAGTTTATGCGCTTCCTCGCAAATATTCTTGGTGCGCTGGAGTGAACCCATGATGCTGCTGCGGCAACTTGCAGTGGAATGTTGTGACAGGCGATGGTAAAGTCGAGGCGTCATTTTTACTCTTCTTTCTCAAGGGTAGATCTGCGAAGTTTGCGACCTTAATAATGATGACTTATGATTGTAGGTTACACCAATACACGGGATTAGGTGAATTATTCGGTGCACTTAGTCTTTATACAGTCAAAAAATTTTTAATTTCAGATATTTTTTGAAGTAGAATTCCATCATTTTGATTTTTCCTAATTTGTAAGCTTCGTGCGCAATGGATTGCTCTCAATTACCTCAAACGAAATTGTTTATGTACAGTAGGTTTACAATATCTAAAAAAATGAATTCATTCAAGTAAAACCATGGGTGAAAACTTCGTTTTCTGTGAGGAAAGGAAACTAAAAACGTTTTTGTTTCAAAAAAAAGTAAAGACTTATTGTCTTGTTTGAGATCACCTTTTCGAAGTATTTTCAAACTTCTGGTATGCTCTAAAAATATTTTTAGGGTGGAGCTCATCCCCGGCCCCCCCTTATTTTTACGCCTACAGATAAAAAAATCTATTTTTTGTGATACTGTGTAATTACATTGTTCACAATGCTACTTTTGAAGATAATGTTCATTCTAATTATAACAATTGTAAACAAAAAACACTATTTTGCAGAAGGCAAAAAATGTCAAATTAATTTTAGGATACTGTATATCAAGGATGCTGAAACCAAATATGCAGTAGGTCTTTGAATTGGCTCTAATATCTGAGGTGTAGCGAAATTATTTATTTTTGCTTTCGCACTTATTTACAAACTGTGTATTACCTTACGGACTACTGCAAACTTCATATAAATGTAGTCGATCACTAACTCGTCAACATTAATGCGCCGGTCAGCGAGTAATCATTTGTTTAGCTTGTTCGTTATTGTCGTCAGTGGTGGAGCTTGATGGACCTTCTGCTCCTTGGGAATGCTGGACGCTTGTCCGGCCACCTCAAAACTTCTCAGTTCACTCATGCACACTTCTTTTTGGTAACGCACTATCTCTCTATTGTGCTAAGAACCTCCTGTGAATTTCAGCTCCTAAAACACTTTTGGACCATTAAAAATTAGATCACTGCACGCTGTTCTTCGGCTGTGCATTGCACTAGTGAAGCGGACACTTTTGTCGACCGAAGACAACACGTGTAAAAATTGATCCAACAAGTAGATCAGCTGATTACGATTACATGACACGACAGACGGCGCGTGCAAGAAAAATTGCCCCGAATTTAAACATAAGTGTACTCTATGTTTGTTGAATTTACACGTTCAAATTTTATATGCGATGTTCTGAGTTTTAAACCCGCAGTCTTTCGATTACAAGTTTGACACTCAGTTCATCACGTCGTGTTGCTACTATTTACAATTTGAGCCTTTTAGCCCCGAGTATTCCAAAATTTACGTGTGCTTGATTCGAAGACCAAGTCAAAAAATATACGTGAGCGACTATAATTGAGAATTTACAACTGGAAGAACTGTCAAATTATTTGTGTGAAATAACTGTAGGAAGATTTGAATAAAGTCACCGTTGGAGATTGTCATTGCTGTTTGGATTACAAGTTACTGAAGGTTCTATATATATTTTGGATCGGTTCCGTTACAGTCCGGTAAGCTAAATTGTAATACTTGTTTTTTGTTACCTATTTATGCCGCTGATTTTTCTTTACATTGATTGTTTAATATCTAAATTATTAATCCGAAATTTGACAATAACTTGTACTATAACTGAGCCCGTATTCTGGTCTCGTTTTGTGTATGTGGAATTCGAGCATAACTTGTGTTGTAATCGAACCCGTATTCTGATTTCGCTTGTGTGTGCTTCACTTAGTAATTTATTTCCTTGTTACAGATAACCGTACTTCTTACGCTCCGCCACGTCAATAACCACTTCAATACAGTAACATTTTTATAACATCGGCTGGAAGTGTTGAGATTTTTGAAGTGCGCGTAAATTCGGCTATACATCTGTCTCTGCAGCCTCAGTTTTCCAAAGACTGATTTCATAGCTTTTTTATTTTTATTTTATTGCTGTTACAGTGGTAAAAAATGCGGATAATTTTTGACTGACCATTGTAGTTACATTGAGAAACAACTATGCGTAAACTCTCAGTCTACCACGAAAAACATTGACATTGTAAAATAGTGGCGTTTATTAGACCCCATGTCGGTTTGCTGCAATTTATGAGGTCTAGAGTGTATGTTTGCATTCCATGCAGGATAGCAAACTGGCGCATGAACTAGCATTTTCTATTACTTTTGGCGTAAGCTTTCCAAAACAAAATGCAAGCGCGCTTGTTTTGACAGCTATTAAATCTTTGTATTAAACTTTCAACCAGTTAAAATTTTTGTTTGAAATACTTTTTTTGCTATGAAAATTACATTTACCATCGAACAAACGCATAGCCATGAACAAATAGCAGCAAAAACAAATAAATGAATTTTTGTATTAACTCTAACAAATAACGCTAACATTAAACTGTAGCAAATAACGCTTGCAATGATCAATGTTAAATGCCATAGCACCAACAGCATAGCTGACAAATTAACTTGGAGTGTTTCTCGGAAGCATACTTCTTGTACACAGAGCAAACGATACCAGTTCTCTTGTCCGGATTTCTGTCGCCAATACCACATTTCTGTCTTCTTAATTTGAGAGCACTGTCATCATTATCTTTTTTGCTTTTTCGCTAATGCATCAGAAATTGAAACTTTTCGACAGGCGTCAGGATGGATGTTAACACCAGTTGTTTAGCAGTTTTTTCTTGTATTCGTGCTAAATGATATTTAACAGTACAGACACACTTGTTGCAAAAAATTATAAGTTTAAACTGCCTCTTAAAGAAATAATTGACGTTTTCTCGGGCAGATTGTAATGAAAACTTTTTCAATAGTAATACAAAGCCATAATACCAACTCACAAAATGAAATAAAGTCGATTTTCTGAAAACAATCATCCAATAAAACTTTTTTACGTTAAAAAATAACGCCAAAAGCTTATCTAATTATTTAGAAGTAAGCAGAACAAACTTCAACTAAAAACTAATCAAAAGAGGCCCAAACAGTAGCATATGTACAGACAAACATGGGGGATAACTGAAAAACGGCAAACAAAAGGAAACAAAGAAGCATCAGGCTCAAATAAGAAAGCGCGAGTCAAGACATATACGGTAAGCAAAACACAAAAAGGAACTTGGAACTCTGGTTCGATACTAGAAAAACTGAAACGGATAAACTTGCTATAAGAATGTATTTCGGAGAAAGGGGTTTAAGAACAGCCAGATACAAAATTTGGTCGGACCGATACTATACTTTTTGGACTATTTGTTCCTTAATTAACCTTAATTTGGAAACGTATGATCTCGTATCATATCATATCACGCGGCGATTTTGGAAACTGGCACATGATCTGGCGAATGATGATGAATTGTGTGTGCTTTTGGAGTGATAAAAGAATAGAACCTCTGCCCCAGAAGCAAAAGTGAAATCTAAAGAGATATGGCAGGTCCACAGATGGTAGCCATCTGGGTCCATCTGGGTCCATAATATTGCATCTAAACATTGAGAGTCTAAGCACAAGAAAGATCTGCGTAGTCTGCCAATTATCCACCGCGTATAAAGGTCTGGTGATTTTCCTACAAGGGACGCACTGCACCAACGCGGACCAGCTAGTGATACCACATTACACAGTGGCTAGTTTGGTCTCAAGCAAGAAGCATAGCCTAGCTACGTTTGTCCATGAGAAGCTAAGCTGGGCTTTGACTGATCGATCACCGGAAGGATCAGCAATTAAGTGGTTGTGTATGATGATGATTGCAAGATCCTCAACGTCTACAACCTACACCGTCGCGACAAGTACCAAAAACCATCCCAGTTTTCCCACACCACTGTTTTAAGCTGGTGACCTTACTGCCAGCACACATACTGGAGTCATGATTCTACCAGTCCAAATGGAGAATGCTTGGCTGACTGGGTAGCCAAGGGCACGTCACTCTCATGTACAATTCTAGAAATGCCTCCAACTTTTTCTCTTGTCGTTGGAACACAGGAACTTGTCCTGACCTAGATTTCTTGAGTGCTGACCTCGACAGCTTGCAATTAGAAAGACGTACTTCAGAAAAGCTTCCCAAGTTCCAACACCGACCACTACTGATTATGTTCTCAAAAAACCTGATTCCAGAGTCAAGTGAGCCATATAAGCGATGGAACTTCCGTAAGGCCAACTGGAAAATATACATCCTTATCACAAACAAGCTTTCTGAGGAATTACTACCTCTTGACACTAGCTCTGTCGATGAGGCATACGAAAACTTCTGCAGTACCATCTTGCAGCAGCAGAAATATCAATTCCACGAGGTCGTAGCAACAATTACAGACCACGCTAAGATGAGAAATGCGAGCAGGATAGGGTGAGACAACTAGCATCGCTGCATTCACCTTACTTTCTAGACTTGACGAAAAATGAAAAGATCGCTTGTCTGAAGCTGTCAATTACATCGACTTCAAGCACTCCAGTCGGCTGGCATGGAATGCAATTAACAACTTGACTAGGAGGAAGAGACACCAACATCACTTTCGCCCTATTTCTGCCTATTTAATTGCTTCGCAGTTGGTACAGAATGGGGTTTATAAGTCGAAGGATCGCGAGTCAGCCAGACTCGTGACGCACGAGGTGCCCAAACTCAGGAGGATTTCAACACTTTCTGACAGATGTATCTCTGGAGATTTTTTCCAGAGGAATTTGCCAGTGAAAGTTTGAAAAGTTGTTAAAGTTTGGAAAAGTTTCGGGCCCTAATTCTATTTATTCACAGCTGATATTTCATGCCAACGCTGCTCAGAAGTCCTAATTGAACAAGTTTCTATCTTTCTGCATTTGCCAACTCAAGCTCCCTAAAACCTGGAGAAGAGCATTAGTTGTTGCCATTCTGTAGCCGAATAAGCCAACAGCGGATCCAAAGAGCTCTACGCCAATCTTTTTGTTGTGTATCCCGTGTAAGACTTTGGAAATACTTATCTATGTCCGCGCAGAACCAATTATAGATCCGTTGCTACCCCGAGAACAAGTTGGGTTTCGACCTGGAATGTCGACTGTAGACCAAGTCACCCTCCTTACTCAAGAAATCGAAGATAGCTTTTTGGCTAAAAAAGGTCGGTGCTATGTTTATTGATCTAACAGTAGCCTACGATGCTGCATGGCATCGTGCCCTCACTGCAAGCCTCTGCGTTTTTTGCTGGACAGGCACATGCTCTCGATGGCCATTGAGCTAGTCCACAACAGCAGTTTCACCCTTACAATCGGTTCTGGATAGCTAAGCAGGTTGCAACGCTTTAAGAATGTGGGCCTACAGAGATCATTTCTGGCTCCCCTCTTGCTTATTATTTACACACACAACCTGCCAGCAACAAACACCAAACCTTCGCGCATAGGCTGACGATTTGGCGATTTTGCACTCTGCAAGCAACTAGCAGGAGTCAGAGGGGACTATTATTCAAGACATGGCAATACCATCTTCTTATTACCACAAATGGAAGCTCAAGCTCAGTACAATGAAAGCAATGTCTACAGCCTTCTACCTTTACAACAAGGAGACACGAGGTGAGCTTGAAATTCTTGTCGCAGGGCAGATCCTACCTTTTAGTGCCAAATTAACCTACCTCGGCACAAAGCTGGATAGTGCACTCACGTTTTGTCGACATTTGGAGTCAATGCGCAAGTAGTCAACCACTCGCGTTGGGCTTTTGCGGCGACTACCGGGATGAAGTTGGGATGCGTGTGCCACAGTATCTCGCACAGCTACCCTTGCCTTGGTCCACTCTATTGCTGAGTACTGCGCACCTGTTTGGCGTCGTAGCGCTCACACTGGCCTCATTGACAAGCCGATTAATGGCGCCTTGCACATAGTGACCGGATGTCTGCACTCCACTCCAACGGAAAACCTTTGTTCTAGCGGGAGATTCAACCAACTGAGCTTCCCCTCCAAAAAGCCAAACTGTCTCTAGCTCGCTGTGCTTAGGAGCCAGAACATCTTCTCCACAAAAGGCTTGAGCCGCCATCTTTAGGGCTTCTGTGGCAACTCAAAACCAGACACCCATTTGTGGTCCAAGCAGTCTACCTGTCGTGGTGGCCCCAGTCTAACTGACGACTTGCAAACCGAGCGTGAGCGCTAATGCAGTGTAACCTGCATACGTATACAACTTTCCTGCATAATGCTTACTACAAATAGGTTATACGACGATGAAGAACCCATTTTTGCCTGCACCATTGGAACTATCTCGCTCAGTTAGGACCAGTGTAGCACAATAGGCGGATTACAAATAGAACATGGAGTGGCGGTAAAACACTTTCCGATTACATTCATTCACTGCAAACGTCAGTACAGCACATCGGGAATGTCCTTTCCCAGACCAGCATGGGTCAGGCTTAATCACCTTCAAACTGCCCATGGGATATTCTTCTGAATAATGCAGAAATTGGAAATAGCTCCTACTGCGGCTTGTGAGCGTGGCGCAAAAGAGCAAACAGCTGAGCACGTGACACCATCCTGACCTATCTACCATCATCCAAATGGAGGTCGTGTTTTTTTAGCTGTCGGCAAAAGCTTGGTGCCTTGGCTGACAGAAACATGACTGGCCATCTAATGAACTGCCCTTTAAACACTTTCCGCAGACGAAGAAGAAGGCGAGTAGAAAACGGCAGTTTTTGTTGCGAACATTTATTGCTTTTCCATGAAAAATGATCTTCTTCCGGGTTATCTACTTATTGTTGCCATTTTTTTTAGCTTCTTACCTCAATCAAACCGAAGAAAATTTGGAAATGCAGCCTTTTTGTTCTCTTTTCTACCCTTATAAGGAAATCCCAGTTTTCTCCTTGCTTCATGTATTGAGTAGATTTTCCTCTGGGCCGGAAAATTTCTTGAATATCAAGATGAGTCTACAAAGCTTCTCTCGGAAGTTGATCAATAAAATCAGAGTGGCCCGTATTATAAAATAGTCATCATCCTTCCGTCAAACTAAAAATTCAACGTTGCCTCTCAATCATGAAAACTTGGTTTCTCATTGTCCTCGAAATTATTTTAATAATTAACACATTTTCTCGTAGGTCTATTTGATTTTATGTTTTGATTGTAGTGTTAAGCATTTGATAAAATGTCTATTCATACTAGGTAAAGTTAAAATGTGAAGCAACTCAATTGCACCAAGATCCTTTAACTTCAGCACAGTTAATCACAAATTTAAACTTTCATAATACACTAGACACCGCTTATTAAGCCCGCCTCGGGACCGGACGATTTTGGGCTTGTTAAACGACGGACGACTTTTTTTCTAAATATTTTGAGCTAAAATATTTGTAGCTAACTGTAATAAAGATAAAATGCTTAAAGCTAATTACATTGTACGCAGAAATTTGTAAAGAAATTACATATTCGGATTATAAAAATTTTTATATTTAAAATGAAAGAGACCGCGTATGTACTCTCGCACGCAATTACCGCACTATCACTACTGCAGTACATGCGCTGTTACTAACGATTCCTTCAAACTTGACGCACTTCAAAAGCACAACTACAATAGGAGAACATACAGAGAAAAAAATCAAGAATTACTTAATTAAATTTGTTAACTATGCAATTTTTTAAACAGATTTAAAAGAATTGCGTAGAAAATTTGGGCTTATTAAACAGGTTTTTGGGTGTATAAAGTGAGTTTTGTTAATACCCAGTTAAATGAAAAAATTCCGGGCCAGACGAATTTGGATTTATTAGGCGGGTGGGCTCATAAACCGTGGGCTTAATAGGCGGCGTCTACTGTATTTATGATTTACCAGAAATAGATTAATTGGTGTAAATACTTAAAACAGAAAATGCTCTTTCCCATACACGTTGCTTGTATGTGTTGACAGCGTTTTTTATGCAAAATTTTTCAGTTTGAGATTTCTACTCTTGCAAACTAACATTCAAACCGTCTCTTGAAAGTCGTTTACGCGCCACATGCGGCCCGTACTGGGACCACGCTGGCCTCAAACATTGAATTTACTTTTGAAACTAACCACTTATCAAAGCCAAAAGATTTTATGACAACGCAATTTACTGAAAGATGCTGACTGAACCTTGCTACGTTAGCATTCAATAATAGCAGTACAAATTTATAAATAAATTTTGTGGCAGATTTATGAATAAATTTTACATAAAAATGTTATAAATTTTGAAGCCCGAGCATGTTTTAAAGCTCAATGTCGAATTTCTAAAAATCAACATTTTGCCACCGAAAATTAAGCCTGATTTGGTTTTAAAATGACGTACCTAGAGTGATATTTTTGCTGGCTTTGTTATTCAAACAGACACGAAAACTTTTGTCTGTTTACTTTTTTTGCTATTTTCATACAGTTTGTGAGGGGCTGTTGTACTTTAATTTCACCCTAAATACACCATTGAACAGTGGCACCAGTTGGTTTTCAAAATAAGAGTCAAAAATTGTCAACTTGTACCAAGAATTTTCCGAAAATAAAAAGTTAAAGCTGCTTGTAACACGTTGGGTACCGAACCTGAAATCTGAAAGACAAACTTTACTTTCTCAGCTACCGAGCCATTTTTTTTCCTTTCACGCAGCCAAACAAATAAACTTTTTACTTACCAATTGTGTCTAGTGGTAAAAGGACTGTTTTCTGGCAAGTAATTGCAGTGTTAGACAGTTTAGTTTTTTGCAGTAACTAAGTTGTGGTTACAGTTACCTAGCGAAAAATGTAACTTACTTGTAGATACAGTCTCAGTTACAAAATTTATAAAGTAACCAGTGACAGTCAGAGGTGGTCAGTGGTGAAGTAGTTCTATTCAAGTATTCTATTTAACTAAATTACTCAAGTAAGTACTCAAGTCTGTAAACTACTTAAGTAGGTTTTTACTAACGAGCTACTTACTTGAGTATTTTAGCTTTTACTACTTCTTCTTTTCTTGGGTAGACCAAGCACAAAGTAGAGCTACTTGAGTAGTTATAACTTTTACTTGACTAGATTATATATTAAGCCGGATTTCATTTCGTGCGTTATTTCAACTATAATGTGCTGGCATATTGTTGAAACTTTATTGGCAATCAGAAATTGATATTTTAGCAGCCAATGAAAATTCAATAAGGTCCTGCAAAAAAAGTTTGACTGGATATTAAAAATTTATCTGTTAATTTGCAATGCAGTTTGCCGGCATAAAAAGCAGCTTTAAACTAAAGTTTTTAGTTTCTGCCAGTCCTCCACTAAAGTAGATCCTTTCTGGTTCAAAATTTGAAAACTAAGTGGCAGACCAAACATTGTTTAATGCAGCGGTTCTTAACCTACGTGGTCTAGTTTTTTACTAAAGCCAATCATGAAGTTTGAATTACCCCCATTGTTATTTATGGCACGTGAGAGCAGAGTCAATAGTGGAATTTAGCCCTATGTTGGCAGAACTGGGCAATGGAAACTTTTGCGCAAGTTTTGCAATTTCGAAGTCGCGTAACTTGCGCTGCCCTTCAACGTAAGCTATTTTCTGCTGGCACAACTTACGTTGCGCTTTCACGAGTTTTTTCGTTCCATAGTCCACGCTGCAGTTTTGCACAAACTGCGGTTGAGGAGATCTATATGTTTTCTACTCGCGCTTCATTTGCGCTGAAAATCTTCTTTCAACGCGCAATTTTCCTTTTGGTGTAAATGCTAGTGCGTTGATAAAGTTTGTAAGTTTAGCAGTTATAAATTCAGTGATTGACGCAATTTGTAGAAGTGTATTATAGTATTCTATTATGGTGCAGACTTAAAAGATGTGTTGTTGCCAAAAGTCAGCATTTCTCAGCCTTTACTTCTGCGATTCAAAATTGTTTGCAAACGCAATTTGCAACAATGACTGCGACGATTAAAAAAACTAGCACGGAAATTTACTTTGAGATCACTTTTTTAAACCACTGATTTTGTCAAATTTTCTTGATCTTTTTCAAAGGAACCATGGCATCGTTCACAAAAAGTAATTTTTTAAGCCGGATGGGTTCGCAAAAAGCCTGACCGGTGCGATTTTTAATCAAACAAATAAATAAAAGCGCACAAAAACCGGACAATAACAGCCGCCAAACTTTCTTCCTCGTCTTGGTCAGCCTCATAATGCCCGTGACAATGCCATACTTAAGAGACGAAATATGATTATTACAAAAGATGCCACCAATCTGATCTATATCAGCTCTGTGGAGCCTCTATTCTATGTGAAAAATAGGACTTCAGTCCATACTTGAAGATATCACTGGGAAAAGAAAGAATTCTAGCAAATCCAACGAGTGGCATGGCTTGCCATAATTTAAAAGAGATTAATTACTTTAAATTTTTGTAGAAAGTATTACTAATAAATTACTTTACGTTTCTTCTTGTTTAATTTCAAAATATAAATATAGGCCACTTTCGATTTACTGGCCGGAGGCTAAGTTTGGTGAGCCATGATTTGTATTGTAAATATCATAGGTTGGCCCAGGCTTCTCAAACTTTTTTGTTCTGTGACCCCATTTTTCGAAAAGAGATTTCTATGCGACCACATGATGGGTAGCCTGCACGTTAATGATGTTAAAACAATAAACGTCCAATTGTTAACACTGGTGGATTTAGAAACAAATTTCTGAGGTGGAGCATTGTGTAAGATCAATCTTATTATCAAGCGATCTTATAAAATAAGTGAGTTCAATCTTGTTTGGGACAAAACATTAAACAAAGTGATATCTTTTTGAAGCTAAAATTTTTAATATTTTGTCTTCAAAATAACTTTTTTTTTTTTGCTTCAGTCATACCGTTTGTGGGGCTATCTCCCTTTATCCCTCCCCCCATAAATACGCCACTGAGCGCAAATTTCAAGTGGTACATTTTTCTATAGCGAAATTATACAAATGCACACAATCCACAAAAGTAGTTAGACAGTAATTAAAAAAAAACTGGTGATGAAAATGTAAAGCAAGTAGAAAACTAAAAATAACAATTCAATTTGTAGATGTTAAGCACACTTCATGGGAAGGATGTGCTTGACCATTTGCCAAAAAATAAACTGACACCTAAGAACTGTTTACCACCTAAAATATTTCTTTTAATACATATTCAAAAAAATAGTAATTTAATTCAAATGTTGCCAGCTGATGTTTTTAAGTTTTCGTGATAAGATCAAACGGGGTAGGGGCGTGGCACTGCGCCCTCTCTCTAAATAAGCTACCAGTAAAGTGTTAAATTTGCATGGCTTATGCGCTTTTTGATTACATTTTTCTTGACTCTACTTTAACAAACCAGCAATTCCAAGCTATCAAAAATAACTAATTCTAAGGTGCCTTGTTAAGCAGGAAAAAAATCATCTTCAACTACTGATGAGGCGGTAACAGTCTTTCTTTTCTGTAAAGGTATTACAACCAAGGAATTAGAGTTTGAAGTTTTATTTACAATTCCTGTACTCTTACATGACAAATCAAAATTATTATTTTTTACCTTTTTTTTGTAGACATATTTACATTGTTTTGAAAATTAATTCTTGATTTGTGTTGAATACTGTGTCGAACCTTATCATTTTTTTATTTGCTGTCCGTCATGTGGCGCTGGGGAGCTGTTAGGTTTGTAATTTGTAGCGTGGCCTTAACTAAATTCTTCCCTGGCACTGCCTGTAAGTAGCTGTGAAATGGCTTAGATGTCAGTAAATTGTCAATCCTCATTCTGATGATTACTAAATGTTATATGTGTAGGAATTTGGGTAAAACGTTTTTTCGTTTTTGTTGTATGTAAATATGTGTACAGTATGTATTTCTCTCTACTCTGCGATGGCGTAGTGATAAGAGCGTCCGTTTCGCAGTTGGCAGACTTAGGGTTCAATTCCCTTGTCGAGTCATACCAAAAAACTTTAAAAAATGGTATCCATAGCTTCTCTGCTCGGCGCTCGGCATTTAGGAAAGGTTGTGGAGGACAAGCCGGCAAGTTCGCTTGTTGTATCCTTGGTCAAAGCACTAAACGGGAGGCCCCCACCTTTATGTGGAAGACAGGTGGCCCAGAAACTTCGAAAATAGCAACTCCCAGCAATGCGAACATCCCGTACAAAATATAGCGATACAATTTGCTTTTTCGTGAATGAAGGATAAATATGGCAAATAAGAAAAAAAAATTGTTTGCTCGTTTATTCTAAATTTCGATTTGTAAATTGCCAAAACGAATAAAGCTGATTCAATACAAATTGGTTTCAGTTGTAGAGACAATGGAAACTCCCTATTTCTTTAAAACAAATAGATTCATTTGAATATTGACAATTTCCTTGTTTTGATTATTTCCTTTTTTATTTCTTCTTTCATGAATTTTAGGATCAAATTGTAAATGCAGTAGAAATGCTATTACCATAGGCCTATATCTAATTTTTGCATGAAATCACAAAATATTTCTATTTCTGAATTTATTTGACAACAAGAAAATGATATGAAATTACGGTCTGGGATTTGACTAGAAGCAACAGCAACCTGACCACACTTGGAAAACACTGCGGTTAGGTTAAGAACATTGACCTCTGCAAAAACCAAATACGCTCCCATTGAGTTAGAACTACAAGCAATAGTATAGCCTACGCCACAAGAAAATACCACACCTTTCTGGCAGGCACAACTTTTAAACTCTTCACCGATCACCGACCTTTGATTAGCATTTGTAGCAAACGGAAACTGGACGATGTAAGTAATTCTAAAATTTTGAGAAGCGTCCTTAAGTTAATGGACTACAATTTTACTGTGAAATACATCCCTGGCTAGCATAATAAAGCGGCGGACTCCTTTTACGCCATCTGGTTGATAGCCCAGATGAAAGCGCAAAGCACAGAGTGAAATGCAAACCCTTTTCCTTCGAATGTGCCGCTTATCACAGGCTCGAAAGGCCGATTGCTCCTTTCGACTCGAACGTATCAGAAACGCAACGGAAACTGACTTAGAATACCAATTATTAAAAACCCAAGTTCGGCAAAGTTTTCCTGAGCATAAACATAAGTCACCCGAATTAGTTCATTCTTATTGGAATGTTCGTGACGACTTTTTAATCAGCGATGATGACTTTGTCCTCAAAGGAACTCGCTTAGTTATTCCTACTGGCCTGCATAAACATGTGCTTGCTGATTTGCACGCCTCACGTAGGGGCATTGAAGGTACAAAAGCGAGAGCACGTTTGATAGTTTATTGGCCGGGAATTGACAATGACATCACCAATATATGTAAGAGCTGCTCAAAGTATAAATTTGATCTGCCGAGCAATGTGAAAGAACCAATTCAGCATCTACCAGTTGCGACACACGCCTTTCAAATCATATCGGCAGATTGGTTTGATTTTAACGGCGAAAAATTCCTTGTTGCAGACTGGTATTCGGGGTATTTTGATGTCAAGGGCCCAGTTCCGAAACCTTACGTCCCCTGGTTAATTAACTGTTTACGTGAATGGTTTGTCAACACAGCTGTTTGTGACGAACTATGGAGTAATGATGGTCCTCTATTTAGCTCGACGAAAGTAAACAATTTTCTTGCACGTTGGGGTGTCGAGTGGTGCCCATCTTCGCCTCATTATCCGCAGGGTAATTTTGTCGCAGAGTTCGCCATGAAGTGGGCCAAAGGTTTGCTACGCAAATGTTGGCGAGTCAGAGGGCAGCCGTTGCGTACTAATGAGAAGAGGGTGAAAGGAATTCTCCAATGGAAGAATACGCCACACAAGTCCAATGGACTATCCCCTGCCATAATGCTATATAGCCACCCTGTTCAAGATGCTATTCCATGTCACAAAAGCTCATTATCCCACAACCTGCAAGACCACAAATTACGAACTGACAGGGAAGCAGTTGGACGAAAGGAAAAGTTGGAAAAGTGCTACAACCAAGGTGCTAAACCATTAACATAACTCACGATTGGCGACTGTGTCTGTGTGCAAAACATTAAACATTAACACAAAGCAGTAGAATAGATATGGCCAATGCTATCAAGCGCAACGACGTTATCTAAACAAACTCAAATAAGCGCTGATTATTGGCCGAAACAGAGTTCACCTTCACAAACGATTGACCTCATGTGTTACTAAGCATCACAATTGTTCCTTTTCAGGCACCGATCTTGGTAATGAAGAAGATGGGCCTCGTCGTACTCGGAAGGCGTTCGATCAGAACCATGATGAACAAGCAGATGTCTCAAAAAGATGTAACTCATCGTACTCGGAAGGCGTTCGATCAGAGCCATGGTGAACGGACCGATGCCTGAAGAAGATGGACCTCGTCGCACTCGGCAGGCGTTCGGTCAGAACCATGATGAACGAACAGATGGACCTCGTCGCACTCGGCAGGCGTTCGATCAGAACCATGATGAACGAACAGATGGACCTCCTTGTACTTGGAAGGCGTTCGATCATAATCACGATGAGCGGACAGATGGACCTCGTCGTACTCGGAAGGCGTTCGATCAGAGCCATGATGAACGGACAGATGGACCTCCTTGTACTCGGAAGGCGTTCGATCATAATCATGATGAGCGGACAGATGGACCTCCTTGTACTCGGCAGGCGTTCGATTAGAGCCATGATGAACGAACAGATGGACCTCGTAGTACTCGGAAGGCGTTCGATCATAATCATGATGAGCGGACAGATGGACCTCCTTGTACTCGGCAGGCGTTCGATTAGAGCCATGATGAACGAACAGATGGACCTCGTAGTACTCGGAAGGCGTTCGATCAGAACCATGATGAACGAACAGATGGACCTCGTCGCACTCGGCAGGCGTTCGATCAGAACCATGATGAACGAACAGATGGACCTCGTCGTACTCGGCAGGCGTTCGATCAGAACCATGATGAGCGGACAGATGGACCTCGTAGTACTCGGCAGGCGTTCGATCAGAACCATGATGAATGGACAGATGGACCTCGTCGCACTCGGAAGGCGTTCGATCAGAACCATGATGAACGAACAGATGGACCTCCTCGCACTCGGAAGGCGTTCGATCAGAACCATGATGAACGGACAGATGGACCTCGTAGTACTCGGAAGGCGTTCGATCAGAACCATGATGAGCGGACAGATGGACCTCGTAGTACTTGGCAGGCGTTCGATCAGAGCCATGATGAACGGACAGATGGACCTTGTAGTACTCGGAAGGCGTTCGATCAGAACCATGATGAACGAACAGATGGACCTCGTAGTACTCGGAAGGCGTTCGATCAGAACCATGATGAACGGACAGATGGACCTCGTCGTGCTTGGCAGGCGTTCGATCAGAACCATGATAAACGGACAGGTGCCTACCCTCGACAGCCAAGAAGTATGTCTTGGCGCCCCAGCCGTTTTAATGCCTTTATAGTGGTGGGAGTACACTGTGCGGTACATATGTTGCGCATGTTCGAGTTAATTTATGTTGTCTAGTATCTATGAGGGGGATGTGTTATATCTTAATTTGTATATTTATTTATTCAACACTGCGATGTGTAGCATCCGTAGTTTTCTTATTCTTTGTGATTATCAAAAGTATCTACATAGCAAGAACTTAGAGTATTCTATGAGATAAGGCAAGGTACCGGACATATCATCACCGTTTCTTTCGTGTGTCCAACTCTGCTCTGTTTTGTTTCCGTCTTACATAAGAGCCATCACAATTGATAGTATTTTACTTAAAGAAGTAATGCTCTTATTAGTTTAAGTTATTTTAAACTAATAAGAGTATTACTACATTATATTGCATTAAACGAAAAATGTAAAGCACTTATTTTAATGTAATTTTTGCGATTACATCCTATACGCTAGCATCTTGACGCGAGGATAAAGGTAGAAAGCAAGTAGCGTCAATCATCTATCCAATTTAAATTGTTGCAAGCTTTGGCCTTGGTAACAACGGCCTAAGAAAAGCCTGCTTTGCGTAGGTACGTCGTTAAAACTGGTGTCACTATTTTCAGGGCTTCTTTTCTCAAGAAAAGACAAATATGCTCGGAATAAAGAAGTCCCCAGTTCCATTCAGTCAAAGTTATCATTCGCCGCATGGTTACCGAGAAGTTCAGCCAATTCTTCTTGCTCTTTTGAGCGAATTGTAGCTACTTGACGGAGGAAAAGATTTATAGATGCTTTGTTCCACCGATTGTCGCCGAAAAGATCTGAAACATATTTTCAAATTTTTTCTCGACACTGCGCGGGTATTCAGCAATGTCACTTTTGACGTCGGTATGTAGTTCTTCATCACCAATAGTGATGATCACATTGTGGAGTGTATTGATGGTTTCTTTGCTTATTCTTCTTCTCCAGGCGGCATGTTGACAATAAATCCTGTGATGCAGTCCGACTGAGTAATCACAATGCTGTCTTTTCCTTGATGATTCTGGTTTATAGCGTAGAGCAAATCTAAAAGATCTTTTAGATACGCCAGCCTCAAATGCTAAACATGATTCAAGATGTAAAATGTTTGTTGCACTTAAATTTATTTAAGAAAATTCATGTAAATTTACAAGTATTTACATATACATCTTCAGTTTCAAAGCTGTAGTCTAAAGTTTACACACAAATTGTGTGAATTATAAGATATGAACAGACCGTTACTGAATTGAACAAACAAATCATGTTGGTCTCGATCCTGCAAAAATTTGATGATCTCGCCGAATAAATCCTATATGCGAGCCAGCATGTTTTCTTAGGATAATCACCTGAAGCGAGAATACTGTTATAAATGAGTGTTTGCACGGTGATGCGAAAAACGCTTATACCCATGGACATATTTTTACATGAGGTAGAGGGAACTCGTGTTTTGAATCTATTTATTTGCATAGTTAGTGGAACAAGCGGCTATTTTCAGCAGATGCCTTGATTCACTTTACCGTGCTAATAATGATTTCCAACATAGTAGATAATATTCAATGTCTTCGGCAATGTCTTTGAAGCAAGGGCCTGTCGTTGATGGAAACAATGTGTGCCTGGTGTTTATAGATTCTTCTACAAGCAACCATGAAAGATGAGCTATTTTATCAGGCTGTCTATCTGTGCAAACAGCTACAAGATTTGTCCAACTCAAGTTGTTTTTATCAAAAAAGTCCATGAAATCATGAAACGACAGATCTATGAAAGTTTTTGGTAAACTGGGCATTTCTAGAGACCTTCTTTGTTGGGGGAATTAAATTTAGCAATGGCCTTTAACATATTTACCTAAATACCACTGTTTGGGTAATTATTTTTGCAATAATTTTTCTGATGTGGTCTAGGTCTTATGGTAGTTTTGGTTTGGAGGAGATGGACAGAGCGTTGAGCAATGAAACTTTAAAAAGGCTCGCCTACTATTTTTGGAGGTTAAAAGAATTTTAACGTCTGCATTGTTTAGCAAAAGTCAGTATTCGTCACAAATATCAGTTTCGGACGCAAAAAATTCTGAGTCAGCTTCGTTTGCTTGAATATCTAGAAAAGGCATTTGCCTTCAGCTTTTTTTCAAACCCAAAGAGCTAGCAAAGATGTGAAGAGTTCAGTGCTGTAGGAAAACTGTCACAGTCGGATTTCTTGTTCTCGATCGCAAAGGTATCGTTATCGTAGTAGAAATAGAGAACTGGTTTACTGGTGTGCAGAAACAATACTTTCTCGTACAAAAGTGGCGAGATTTTAGCCTTTGACGCTTACCAGGTTGCACCTCGGTAACCAACTGGTTTGGGGCATGGTTTTTATCCAAAACAGCTTGTTGAGCAAGACGGTCGGTAGCCTTTTCTCTACGAAGGCTGGCTGGGCCAATGCCTGCCAGTACTGGTAGGAGTTCCGTGGGTGTGGAACCCAGGTATCTGGTTACGATCCTCATAGTGTCGCTGAGGGTAGCATTAATCTTCTTCAAATGTGTGTTTCAACACCACACTGGAGTTGCATACTCAGCTGTGCTGTAGACAAGTGCAAGGGTGCTTGAACAAAGTATGTTGGTGCTAGCACCTCAATGAACCAGCCAGGCATCTCAGCAGATTGTTTCGAGATATAAGTTTGGCATCTTTAGTCTGTGTATTGTTTATATGCAAGCTGTCAGTCAAGCTTCACTCCTAAATACGTGAGTGATGGGTTATGTAGAAGTGAGGTCCCAACCTGATGGACAGAAAGTTGGCGCTTGGATTCCCTGTTGTTTAGATGGAATGGTGTGACTGTACTCTGAGCCAAACTCAGTTTGAATCTCCACATTCTCAGACATTCTGTTATCAGAATCATGTCGGTAGTCAATACTTTCTCCACCATGTGGCAGCTTTTATGGGAGTAGCATAGTGCAAGATCATCAGCATATCGATACTCTCGAGACTTGGCTTTGGGGGTGTCACTGATGTAGATATTTTAGACTTTAGAGCAAGGTGAAAGGCATAATTCCTGCTGTACTCCATTTCTCATACGTCGAGAGCGACTGCTTCGTCCATTGGTGGTCTTAAACACGAAGCTTCGATTTGCCAGGATGTTGCTGAGGAAATGTACAATTTGCTTATCAAATGTACAATCTGCGGATCTTCTTGAGGAACTTTAGTATCAGTTTTTGGTGCCAAACGGTGTCATATTCTGCGGTTAGATCAACCAGGATTACGCCAGCCTTGTTTCCCCTCTCGAAGCTATCCTCAATGTTACTAATCAGCTTAATTATCTGCTGGATGGTTCTGTGTCCTCGTCGGAAACCAGCTTGTTCATCAGGCAGCTGGAAATCAACCACTGGGTCAAGTCTGGCCATGAGCAGCCGTTCCTAGGTCTTGTATGGGACGGGAAGCAGTGAGATAGAACAGTAACTCCTTGAAACATCAGGTGGTCTAAGTGGTTTCGGCAAAACAACCGCAGTAGCTTTTCGCCAGATCTTTAATATAAACTGGTGTTTCAGAGCGGCTGAGAAGAATTTTTTATCCAGTTGATGGATTTGGGGCCGCAATGTTTCAGAAATTCAGGGTGGATGTTGTCAAGGCCTTGCGCTTTGCCTGTTTTGATCGATTTGATGCTAGAGGACAGCTCTTTGATGGGGAAAAAAGCTGAGAGAGAGCCTTCAACGCTTGGGGCATTCCAAAGTCTAGTGTATTCTTGCTTCACAAAAAGGATATAGGTTTTGTATGCCTTGTTAAACTTTCGATTAAGCAGTAGCTGGTGGGAAATAGAGTTAGCTGTAACAGGGCAGCGTTTAGGGAGTTACGTCCTGTAAAACGATTGAAGGTCTTCCACACTACTCTGCTTGAGTGAGTAAAATCTATGCTTTGGACAGTACCTTCTCAACGTTGTTTTTGTTTCGCGTTAAGACATTACATCACATCTGTGGTGGTTTGGGTTGTTTCTTTACTGTTTTTAGAGAACATGATAGCTTCGTAGTGGCTGTCACACTTCTCATCCCATGTAGGGATGAACCGGCGGCAATAGCCACGCGGGATGATTCTTTTTTCCTGTCTTAGGTAGAACTTTGCAGATACAGGTAGATGTTCATCTTTGCAGATGAACTTTGCAAATAGATGGAGATCAGATGATGCTGGCTCTGGTAGGCGACGGATCTTAATGTCAACTAAGCGTGTGAACCTAAGCCAGTTGGCTCTTCGGAAGTTCCACCTCTTCACAGCTTTGCTTGGTATGGGCCTAATTGGATTAACCGGTAAGATGAGTGATGGTCTATGTTGTGATTTGGGAAATGAATTTAATGCCAACCGCTCTGGTGAGGAACTGATGTTGGCAAAAGCCAGGTCCTGGGTGGTTGTTGAGTTCCATCTTCCAGAGTGGAAGCTATCCGATTGTTTTGGATCATAAAGCAGCTGCAAGTCAGCAGCTAAGGTCCAGTCTTCAAGTGTTTCGCTACTTGGGTTGGTGGATTGGTACCCCACCCCAGGTGGTGCTAAAGGGAATTGAAGTCTCCAGCGTATATACAAGGAGAAGCAAAGACCGGAATAGAATTGCTTTATAGCTTTGTTTGGTGGTTTGTACACATTGACTACAGTGATGCCTTCAATTTTCATAGCTGTTCATTCCACTTCACTCTCAGTTTTTGATGAATTGATCGGGGTCCAGCTGGCGGAGTTCTTCACAAATGTGGCTGTTCCCTGAGCACTGCTGTTGGTGCAAGCAGCCAGGTTGTAACCAAAGACCTTAAGCGTAGACCTTAAGCGTCCAGATAATCAGTTTCTTGCAAATGGATTGCTGTTGCCTTGTGCTTTTCCATTAAATATTTTATGATTGTACATTTTGCTTTAGTGAGACCTTCCACATTTAGCTGCATTATTATCTTTCCAGCCCGTACGATAGATGGGTTTTCCTGCTTTGAAAAGGGCATGTACTCGGGTTCGGTTCTTCTTGCACCTCTCCGGGAACTACGGTTTATCCTTTTAAAAACCGAAAAAAGGTGACTGACTCTGGGTGATGCCAATCGCTTTACGAACTTGTAGGACGCACCACTTGGAAATTGTCAACATGAGTGTCACGGACAAGGAAATTTGTCTTGTAATAATGGTTTTCATATATGTATAGTTGATGTAATTTGTTTGCTTGGCTCTTTATAAAAAAAGACCTTTTTTTCTTCACGGTTAGATTTGCTACAAGCACGCCTTTTCTGACGTCACAATCGTTTATGACATAATAAGTTCCAGAGTGATTTAGTAAATCTAGTTTCTTCGAGGATTTTTGTTTGCCAGTTACGTATCTTGTGCTTTGTTTCACGTGATGTTGCTCTAGTGTTTTCTGGATTATTTTTTTTTTCGATTTATACGTAAGGCGACAAGATTTTTATGATTCAGTAGTAGTAGTAGTAGTGGAGAAGAGCAGTAGAAGAGGTAATTAAAGAAGAAAAGACGTATTGTTTTTGGTGATTTATTGCGTATTGTTAGAGTGACAAGTGTTAGCGGTTAATTGGTGGAATTAGGTTTTGTTGTTTCCTGAATGTTAATTTTTACAATAACAACAACATTTTTATTTCGTTGAAAAAAAAATACGGAATTTGAACAAGACAGTGAAAGATCACTTGTAATCATCCAGTCAAACTGCTCGTTTCTGCATCACAATTACCAGGCTTGTCCATGGGACATATTTTTCTGTCCCATCCCATCCCATAGGATTCCCATCAAAATACAATTCAATAAAAGTTATTAAATTTATGAAAATTTAAGTATAATGTGTAATAAATAGGACTACACGTACAAATAGGGATACAAAACAACAAAATTTATTAACTTTGTTAACTTTTTTATTGACGTTGACTCTGGTCTGACTACAGCAGCGTGCATGATGCGCAAAGCAGTGTTGCCAGATTGAAACGAAGCTCCTATACCACAGAGAGGCCAAAATTACACCATCTAAGATTTTTCTTTAAAACCACCTAAATTCAAAGAAACACCGGTAAACCACTCACTGAATATCACTAAAGTTTCAAGTTATCTTTAAAAACTATTTGCCTACCTATTTAGCAATTGAAAGACAAAGGGTAAGGCAGAAATCTAGCTCTCACAATAAAATGCAATTTAACTCACCCATCATGCCTACCAAACTTCAAATCTAACGCTAAAACTAAACCAGGACCTAGGCTAATCTCATTTAAAAGCGATTTCATTCAAAACTGAAATTTTCTGCCTTACGCCTTCTCTTTCAATTGTTGGATTGCACCGTTGGAAGTAGCCTTGAGCTCGATCGCCCAAAGTGGCCAGATCACCATAAATTTTAGGGTTTAGAATCCCTTACCAATGCTTGCCTATCTATTTAGGTATGAAGTTATCAAAAGGCTATCACATGGCTATTGTCCCATAGGTCCCATGGGAAATGCAATGCGTGCAGTCCCATCCCATGGGACATATCGCATGGGAATCCCATTCCCATGGACAAGCCTGACAATTACACATAGTATAATAGCAAGCAGCGTAAGCAGCAGAGCAAAAGCATATGTCCAGCTAAGCTATAGCAAAACTAATACCATATGTACACCTGGCCAGAACACAAATATTGCTACTACTTTGTGCAACAGTTCTTTATTTGACTTGATTTAAAGTGCTTTATTTTCTGTGATCGTCGAGCGAAGGAGCTTGAAGTCTTGAAGTATTATTTCTGTGAATATATTGTTCTGTTCTCAACGTGGTTCAAAGGATTTTTTTAGTAAAAGCCAATATTTTCCTAGCTATTAAGTTGCAGCCGGACTTAATTATTCAAGCGATATTATACGTCGCCTCAATTTTAAGAAAAAATTTAAAGTTGAAATAGGATCAAGATTCTATTAAAACGCGATAATGAGTCCCAATAGATTTGTTTATGATACACAAACAAAGCCTTCTATTTTTAGAACGCGATGTTTCCGTTTTGTAGCGACTGTGTTTACAGTAGGACATCTCATACCACGTTAACAGACGTTAAGTTTTGTCATCTGCTAAAGTAAAGGAAAGGGTTCAAGCACCTCAGAATTTATTCTATCCCCTAAATTTTTTTTAAATGAGGAAAAAATCTAAATAAAATATACCAAAAAATCAGTCTAAGAATTTGATCTTCAAAAAACGTGTTCAACTGATTTGGCTGCTGAAAATGGCAAAATAGTCACCCGAAAAGAGAGAGTTCTCCAAACAAATTTTCCCTATCCTTTCAAGACAAAAATGCCTTCAGCCCATCTACTCTCGTACAAAACAAAGTGTAACGCTTATGCGTAGGACTGGTTATGATATGTACAGTAGGGTGACCATATTTTCATTACCAAAAAGGAGGACATTTTTTGATAATAATGATTATCAGCCCTACAAGTTCTTCTGCAAGGCTGGGAAAAATTTTCTGGACACTTGTTGGACACTGACCGCTTTTGATAATTATATTTTGATAATTAGTACAATTACAGTAGTTTATTTTTTAAATTTATTATGCCAATGAACAAAAAAATGTAAATCGGACAGCTTTTTTTATACTTTAAACTGTCTACATGAATGTCTAGGCTAAGTTTGCCTTTATTTGCTACAGAAACAAAAGTTCCGTAGCCACAAGTAATGCATTCTGCTTTGAACTCATCTCGTCTTTTTCTAAAAACGTTACTTCTGTTGAAGTTTTTCAGTAAATTTTGATTTTCTTTTTGGCGTACGGCATTTATTTTTTAGCTTTTGTTTTATTTTTCAAAAATCACAGCAATGATAATTATAAACAGTTCAACTGAAAATATTATTTGATTTTTCAAACAAAAACAAATATGTACCGAAATGGTTTCTTTGAAATTAGATCAATCGACCAGAACAACAAAGCAAAATTTATCTCCGTATCTCCGCTACGAAAAATACAAGAAATGCAGTTTGGAAACTTACCGGTATTTGTACCGTTTTCCATATCATCTTACTCTTTCAAACCTAAAGCAACAGTCAGTCTGAGGTAGACAGTCCCTTTTATCATTCCTTACCAGTTAAACTTATTATCACTTGAACTAATATGCAGTGACATAATTTTTTAATCACAGGGTAAACGTAAAAAGGGAATTTTTGAACGACTTTGGATGACCACATTAGTTTTTATTAAAAAGGAGGACAAAAAAGGCATTTTTAAACATCCTCGGAGGACCAATTACTTTTTACCAAAAAGGAGGACATGTCCTCCAAAAAGAGGACGTATGGTCACCCTAATGTACAGCGAAAAAACAGAAAACATTTTTTTGGAAATCAACGTTTGGGGAAACCGACTAACAAGGTCGGCTTTAAAAGGGCTGAATTTCAAACGTGATTATCAGAGGGTTTGATCAAAACTAACCTTCACATCCTTTATCTTTGCGCGAGCCTCAAAATTTTACGTCGCTGACAGCAGGTTACAATCCCTTGCTTTAGGAAATTAAATTCAGGAAATCATTCAGCTTTAAATTTATTTCCAGAAAATATATTTTGACTATCTTAAATAGCCGTCTCCAATGCTTTGTGGAAACATAAAAAGAAGAAAGTGAAAAATTCTGTAGAAAAAAGCTATCAAATGCAGAAGAGCGGTTGACCGTGGAGAAAAGCGGTTAAATCTTTTTCCCCTAAAAAAAGCTTTTACCCCCGTTTCTCTGTGTTACTTAAAAAGTACTTTTTGAATAAATAAAGAATTTGCAGTTAAGCTTTAATTGTTACGTCGTCTTACTCCTTAAAACAGGAGTTTTTAAAGTCTACCTCAATCCAGATAATTGATATTAAATTTTAATAAGAGACGTTTTGGATTATATTGCAATAGAAAAGTGGTAAGAGATCAAATTTACGTGGATCTGGATTTAAAGAGTGCGGTGGCTTAGAAACTTGAAGAATGACTCCCTTAAAGAGGTACAATTTTTATAATGTTATTGATTGTTTGCTGCTTTTTTTTTGAGCAAAAAGTCATTTTCTACCGTCAAGAGATTTGGACTTTAAAAGATGACTGCTAATATGACGTCATCGTTTCGTCACTAATCCCTTTTTGACACCTATATCGAGTCAATGATCAATCGTTCCAAATGTCTTGCTTCAAGCCAAGTATTTTGGAGAAGTAAAAGTGTAACATACTTACTTACGCACGCAGTTCCAGACAAAGCTCTACTTTATAACATAAATTCTTCATAGACATCCAATTAAAAACTCCTTCCTTACCCTGTTCATCCTACCTCTGCATGTTGGAAGCTTCTCCACCGACCAAGCTGCTTCACCACACTGTATTTCTGTTGCTTCCTTTTTTCCGTTCTTTTGTTTGCAAGTGAAATCCTTAGAGCCAACTCTGCCGTAATTTTGTCTACAAACAATCCTGCACAAACAAATACAGCAATCGCAAGTTGAAAGTTCAATAATTGTGTTTCAATTCGGTCCAAAATTTAAATAAAACACTATAGTTGACACCTACTTTGGTGGTACTGCTGCTGCCAAGATTCATGTTTGCTGCTTCAGAGGAGAAGATGGGATAGATACCGGCAAAACGAAATTCATACATTTTTACACAAATAACGTTAAAATTTTACATAAGTAACTGCTTGTTTGGAAAGTCAATGTGCACTCTTACATCTCAACAGCACGACCAGTTTTATTTGTGTCGCTCTCAAGTGAATAAGCATTTAAGGCGAATGGACAGCAGCAGTTTCTACCATTTACCTTTGAGCCAGGATTCCCTTTTACGTTACTGCTAACCGTGCAAGTAAGAACTAAAACTGACATTCTTGCATGAAATTGATCACACAAACAGTAATTAAGCATAGTAAAACATTTTAATGATAACACTAATGTTGTGTTTTAAGGCGTTCATCGCAGTGCATGACTACATGATTGTAGGCCTTGGCATGTGCGAAAGAGAAGCTTAGAAAACCCGAGTTCGAAGCTTACATAAACTAGATATGACGTAACAAAGACAAAATCTTTTTAATGAGAATTTTAATTAAAACTGATTCTCACCCTAGTAAAACTGCAAGGCCTCTTTTTAAGTCAACCACATATAGCCGCTTGAGACCTACATTTATAATTCGTGCAGTTAGCAATTCTAAGAAATAATGTCTAGGACAACCAATTCTGTGAAGTTTTCATTATCTACTTCCACGTGCTCGCGTGAGAATCTCTTAGATTTGCAGCACTATAAAACTTTGGCACCTCGCTCATTTTAGGTCTTTCTCAAATCAAAAATATGGTCAAAGTGTAATCTCTGCAATAAAGTTTAAATCGTTTTGGGAAATCGCATACAGTCAGTAAGTGTATTTGTTATAAGCTACCGAATTTCTTGTTAACGACTAGTACTAATTGTTACGGTACTGTTTAATTCTTGCTAATTAATTTGTGACTAAATCAGAACTATAATAATAGTACCAGTGATAATACCGATTGTCGCGTTATTACAAATATCAGTAATAATAGAATTTTCGGTTCTATCTCAATCTTAAATTTCTTTTAAAATTGAGACGACGTATGATAATCGCTCGAATAATTAGGTCTGACTGCAACTAAATAAAACTTGGAAAAAATTGGCTTCAGCTAATAAACACCTTAAACCACTTTGATAACAGAATAATGTATTCGCAGAAATAATACTTCACGACTTCAAGCTTCTTCGCTCAACGATCTCAGAATTAATCACTTTACTACACAATCAGGGAACCGCCAAAACTAATTCCACCAATAACTGTTCCATATCCTCCACGTAAACAGAATCCACAATAAATTATAACAGAAAAAACAATATCCCTTTTTTACTCACTCAATCAGACTCACTCTCCACACTACAACATTCTTTACTTGACTAACTAACTAACTATGAATAAAATCTCGCCGCGTTATATATGCGACGAAAAAAATGATCTAAAAATTGCTAGAACATCACATGACACAAAAAACACCGTTAATAAATTACGTAATTGGTAATAATAAAAATAAAGAAGAAATCTTTGAGAACGAACAAGAATTGCTAGAAAACGCTAGAAAACCTGGTCACGTGCACAGTGATTGTGACGTCAGAAAGGCATATGAATTACAAATCTATTTATAGCTCCGAAAGAGAAAAAAGGTCTTTTTTTTTTTAAAACGGTTTAGCGAATCAGGGCTACACGATTTTGAATTACAAATAAAACGATTACTGCAAAATAAAACAACAGATGACAATAACTGTATATACATAAAAACTACTCTTATTAATCGCAAATTTACTTATTCGTGACACCGATGTACCTGTGATAATACTGATAACATCTATCGTGACAAATCTTGCTAAATTTTAGTTAAAAAGTCATAAGCTTAACTGTGTATAAAGTAAAGATCTTCTCTACAATTCTCTTGCATAATTATTATTATTTATCATCTTATTATCAAAGCTTAATGCCATTGCTATTTGCTACTTTAATCATTTTACTCTACTACATTTTGCATCTACATTAAATGTGAGATTTGGCTATTTGTTTGTAATTGTTTGATTATTCTAATAAACTTGTCGCAGTATCGACACCATTCTACATGATCAATCGGATTTTTTGCGTTTGAATTAAATTTGATTCTGTCACCAAGAGTGCTTTTGATGCCGCGATTGGGTTTGAGCCGTGCGCTAAGATTTTTCTTTCAAACCGCGTGACTGGGATAGTAGCAGTCACAATTAGAATAGATGCTAAACATGGCTTCTGTTAGAAGACACGATCAGACTCTTTTCAATCTGTAAATCTTAAACAAGAATTGCAAATCTCAAATCTTAAATAAAAAATCCTAAAATCTGAAATAAAAATAGAGAAATGTAAAAGTGCACAATGACTTTCCGAAATATATTACTTATTCAAATGCAAAAAATGGGATACATAAAAAAGCTCCATTATCTGTTTAAAATGTCTCAAATTTCAAATACGGTGCAATTCTCGTTAACAATTCTTAAATTAAGTATTGCGATTTTATTCCAATTGCAATAGCAAAAAAAGAATGAGCAAAAAGTATCTAAGACGTATTTCCATCTACATCTATTTTGATCAACCACCAAAGCAAAAAATTTATTCACTATTGTAGCCTACTGCAAAGGTAGGCAATCACCAATGCCTGTTCGGGAGACATTTGTTACCGGGCTTTACATCGTTTTAATGACACTGGTGGAGGTGATTTTTGTTTTATAAATAACTCTGCTTTACTACCATCACTCAGAGATGAGATCACCTCACTGTAAACAAACAAGCCCAGGTCTTCCACTGACCCAGCGTTAAGATAAGGTATGATAAATTTTATATTATTTTGATGTATTTATCTGCCATCTTTTCATGACCGCTGGGAAAAGAAATGCCTCCATAATCCGGTTCTTAATGTGCGAAATGTTGCGGATCCCTGATCTAGTGATCAAGATTTTCAAGCACAAAATTCTTTTTATTTTCAAAATTTGTATGTAAAGCTAGTGCTCTTTATGCACCAGTGTTATCTGTATATTTCTTCTGTCAGACCAAAGTTTGGTAACAGGTGGGATATGCTAATTTAATCTATGATTTTAAAACTACATGACTTTAAACTCTGCTAAAATCCGTTTATTCATTTTTTTACATCATGCTCTGATAGACATAGAGAAAAAATTTTTTTGGTTGTAAAAATAAAGTGAAATTTTATAAAAATCAAAATTTTTAAAACAAGTCAACCAAGCAAATTTACAAAACGTAGTAAACTTTGTGAGACCTTTGAGCTTCAAAGCTACGAACAGAAAAATTCAAGGAAAAAAGCATTTCGACTTTGTTCAAAAATACCCACGGTCATTAGGGTTAAAAGTTTTTCTTTCTTTGATAAATGTCCGTAACGTTATTAAAAGTGCACTTAACTACTGCAAATATGCAGTTGTAAATGATAAAATTGTTTTTTCCAACCACCACAGCTTTTTCGACGTATTTGCATTCACTTTACCATCCAAACACATCAACTCGTTTTTAAATGCATTAATTGGTTTTATACTATCATTTTTATTTAAGTGCTTAAACAATCTATAATTTTTATTTTCAATGAGGGAGCGTCTTTTTTTGAGAGTTTGAAAAAAATATGGTTTTCTTCTTGATGAACAATTTCAAAATCACCGTTAAGTTTTGATTTTATGTAAACTACTTTTTGTTTTATAAAGATTTCAAAACATCAAGATACTGTAAAATAACATGTGCAAGTACAATACGAGGTGTTGTTGATAAAGTGGTACTTGCTGTGTGCAGTAAATATGCTTCGTATTCATACATTATTATAGTCGCGTTAAAATGGGGAATCAAGGGCTACGGACCGTGGTCTGGAATTGATTTAAGTGGCCAAATTTCTTTAAGCTTCTCATGTTTTTGCTGTTGTTCACTTCCAAAGAAAGAGCACAAAAATTGCTTTCAGAAAATTGATCTTCAAAAAAAGGTCCTCAACTCAAATGAAGGTGATAAATGCTTTTTCACAAGAAAAGGTATTCAACTCAGGCAAAGAACTAGATTCCCGCTTTTCAGTGAATTACATTTTTTCGCTACTGGTTTCCGTCATCAAAAAGTTTGATACCGAGTTAGGATCAGCCTCTCAACGCTCCTGGTTAAATAACTGCTGGATTACGCCACCGTGTTGGCAACACATGGATGCATCAAAGATACTGACGTTGCAACCCTTTTGATGTTTGCTACAATTTGATTTATAACCAACACCAAACAAAAATTTTTGTTTACGTATCTCAATAAATTCAGCAACCGGCGCAATGGCGTAGTTGTTAAACCGTCCGCTTTATAGTCGGTAGACCAGGGATTTATCTCGCAAGTTAAGTCACACCAAAAGACTTTAAAAAATTGTAATCACAGCTTTACTTCTTGGCGCTCAGCACCAAAGGGATAGTGTGGAGAGCAAGCCAGCAAGCTTGCTTGTTCTGTCCTTGGGCAAGACACTTAACGGGTTGCATCCATCTTTATGTGGCAGACAGGTGGTGGAGCCAAGCAGTCTACATGTTGTGGAGGCCGAGCCTGAATGAAGACTAGCAAAAGTGCTGATGAAAAGCTCAAAATCTGAGATAACTCTCCAAAAATGAAAAATCTTGCCCATACGAAGTAGGAGAATAAATTCATCAACAATTTACGGAAACACTACAGTTGAGATGTAAATCATAAAATAAAAATTTAATAATCTTATTTTTTCCTCCCAAAACCTCCCTCAACAAATATACTTCCAGGATTATCACTTCTTCCCCTATTGTGTCAATTCACTCCCGGTTAAGAACCAATGCAATAGAGCAGGGTTGGCCAACCTTCCTGTACAAAAGAGACAATGGCGATAGAGGCCATCATTGAAAGAGTTGTTATGCAAACAAGCCTAGGTTTGCGCGGCATGCGTCCAAATGCAGGGTGGCGATCTTTTCTTTTTTTTTGAGATCATTCTTCACAAAATTGAAATTGCTGGATTTTCCATCCCTATGGTTGGTAAAGACCATTTTTTTGGAGATCATCATTTTTATAGACGATATCACGCATTTGCGGCCTTCCATCGGGGACAAAACTTAATGTGGGGCACCGAAGTTTACACACCCCTTCGCTCCACCAGTAAGCACAAAAACAACACGAGTCAAAAGAGCCGCAGTAAAGGATGAAAAGAGCCGTGGATTGCCCATCCCTGCTCTAGACCAGAGGTCTACAAACTACGGCCTGCCAAGGCGTTTAATCCGGCCCGCGGACTCCTTTTCATAATTGCAAAACAAAAGTGTAGTGCGGCGTTTCTCAGAGTGAGCCACTTGAATTTATTTAAATTTATTATAGGTGACAGCGAGAATAGTAATGACTTTTTGTTTTGGAGATAAACACTTTTTCTAGTAACATAACACGAGCTCCAATGTTACAAACCGTCACTCAATGGCAACATTAACTTAATCTTTGCCCCCCGAAGCTTTAAAAATTCAGCAATGTGGCCCTCCGTGGGAAAAGTTTGGAAACTCCTGCTCCCGAGATTTTATAGTCGATGGAGCTGATATCTGATTGACTGGCGAGAAATTGTGGAAACTGGTGATAAGTAATTGTGACTTATTTACCCAAAATTAGAAATTTTAACAATATTAAAATTTAAGAAATTGGTGGTTTAGCTGAAATAGAATCACTTTTGGGGAGAGTGACAGAGGTGAGATCAACTTCCAGAAATTGGGGAAACAAATATGAAATGAAAGTTTATTTGTTTGGATGCAGACTCAGAAACTTTTTGTAAACACCAACTAACCTTGGGAGAGAACGAAAAGATGTTTAGGCTTGTTGTCCCTTAATTTTTTTTTGACGACCTTTTTTTGGAGGCCGATGTTTTTTTACCGTTATACTAAAAAATACTTCTTACCATCGGGTTTGTTTAACCCTTAAACGCCTAAGTGGGTCGCTAGCGACCCAAGCCTTCTGTTTTTTCTTCATATATTTTGAAATAGCCGGCTACGCTTTGTGAGACTTCAAGTATTCTCAAAGCATTTATTATTCTGCCATTTCACATTTATAATTTCAAAAATATTACACTGATAAAATAGTTATTAAGGATGTAAAAGAAAAAAGCTATAGGGTCTATGGCGACCCATGTTAGGTAATAGTGTAACTTTTTTTTAAGTTGCAACTTATGCAGTTAGTAGTTAATTATAAAGTGCCACAAACATCAAATTAAATCGAACAATATAAGAAATAGTTAATCATCGCATTTTTCATACTACGTAATGCAAAATAAAAACGTTTATGACAAAAGATTAGAAGTTTTACAACAAAGAAAGCAACATCGAAGAGTTGATTGCAAATCGGTATAAGATCCTAAAAGAATCTGAACAACGATTGCAAGAAGGCTACTGGATGCAGCATCAGCTGCTGGGAAAGTGTTACGAGTTGGTCTGATTTTGAAGACAACTCTGACGATGGAGAAATCATTGAGAGCGAAGATTCTGTGGATGGCCAATCATCACCTGAGAGATGTGATGACGCTTCTTCTATTGTCAGAAACCATACCACAAGTGCAGACGATGAATTGACTGTCGGTAGTGGGGAAAAAAGTGATAGCGAAGACTCCTCTGAGCATGACAGTGATGATCTTGCGGCCAGAAGCTTGTTTGCAGGAAAAAATGGCCGTGTGTGGTTTGCCACGTGTCTCCCACCATCAAGAACATATGCACGTAATCTTAGGCACCCCAACGAAGACCAATTGGTGCTACAAAAACCATCCAAAATAAAGTTGATCCTTTTGCTTACTTTATTGATGAAAATATGCTTAAGCATGTTGTCAAACACACTAACGAGCGGGCAACAAGGGACTCAGAAAAAGAAGCAAAAATCCAGATGAATGGATGCTATTTGACTTGTGTGCAATGAAAGGCATTGTCGATGTTCTGTACCTCATTGGTGTGTATCGTCGTCAGCACGAATCCCTTCATTCGTTGTGGTCACCTGGCCCATCAGGAAGAGCTATATTTTTTGCTTTTTTCGACCGTAATCGATTTGAGCAACTTTTAACAAACCTAGGTTTTGACAGTTGTGAAGATCGTGACACGAATGATAAGCCTACTCCATTTCGGCAAATGTGGGAACAGTTTTTTGAGAATTACAAAAAGCATTATGCTGTCAGCGCTTATGTAACCGTATATGAACAACAAAGGTCATTTCTAGGTCGTTAGTAGTTTCGTTCCAATATATGCTCAACAAGCTAGACAGTGCAAGCTGAAGCTCTTTGTTGTGTGACTGTCTCGCTGGCTACACATTCAATGGCATGCTTTATATTGGATGTCAAGGAAATCAGAGAAACGTTGGGTTGTCATCTGATGTTGTGAAATTCCTCTCGACATTGCTGCATTTTTCTGGAGTCACTGTAACAACTGATAATTGATTTACCAGTTCCCAGCTTGCTGCGGACTTACTCTTGAAACAAATCCTTTTGCTGGAAACAATGAGAAAAACTAACAAAAACTTTCCATTAAATTTGCAACACGAAAGGCAAAAAGGATTGGATCAAGCTGGTTAGCTTTAGTGACAGGCAAACGTTAGTATCGAATGTATCCAGAAAAACAAAGCTGTGGTTTTGCTTTTCGACTATGCACAATGACAACAAAATTGATGAAGATTCAAGTTTGCCTATAATAACACTAGACTACAGTGGTTATAAAGCAGCTGTTGACCGAGTTGACCAACTTTGTCATCATTACAATGTGCAGAAAAGGACCAAGCGCTGACCACTTGCATACTTCTTCAACTGCCTCAATATTGCAGATATCAATAGCATGGTAATTTTCCGAGCAAAACTTTCACAGAGGGAAAAAGTCAGTTATCGACGCCAAATACTAGGCATGAGTTTGCTTCATCCACGACTACAGCGACGAGTGCGAGTCAAGCAACTTCCAAGAGATACTAAGCTATCATTACGAAAATGTGAGTACAAAATTGGCATTGGCACTTTTCAATCAGTTGCATATTAGGGTGGAAAGCGTAAAGAGACAGCTGCATTTGTCCATCCTAGTCCATCCTGTTACAAATCACATCAATATTCAAAATCTTGATTTAGTGTTTCAGACACATCAACGGCTTCCATACAGTATTCACATAGGTTAGCTTTTATCATGAAACCCTACGACTTAAGAAATAATGAAGTCCTTATATTTGACTTACATTCTTGTCTTGCCTTGTTTTCAACAAAATGCAATTGTTTGGATCTAAACTGTTCTCATCTCATAACAAATGATAAAAAATTGGAATTTGTCCAGCCAGTTTGGCTGGCTGCAATAAAATTCTTAGGTAACTCTTTTGAGACTTCTAACATCAGAGTCCTTAATTAAATCAGACTATTATCGATCGTCACAGCATATTTTACAGGACTTGCAAAATCTTGAAAGACCTTTAAACAGTTGAAAAATGTCTTTTTAAAATTTTTGTTTCTTGTTCCACGTCGATAGTACCCTGGATATAATTTTGAATTTACGACTGTTACAGCACCGCCTCTATTTGTCAGTTTGGCGGGTGTATGTTTCGAATCCTTGCTTTAAAATTTCAGCTTGAAAATGCTGAGTTTCTGTGTTTTTTGAGGGTTTTACGCTTAAAACAACAAATTTAGTCATATATCTACCTAGAACGAACAAGCGCGTCAATTGACGCACACCGCTAAAAATTTCACCTAGAGTTTACAAAAAGTTTAAAATCTGCAGAATTATTGCAACCTGAGAAACCAGACAACGTGACAATTAGTTTTGTCTGAGAAATAATTGAATATTGAGAGATCATAGCAGGCGTTCTACCTCGCTGTAGAAATTGGGGCATTTTTAGTGATTTTATTTGAGACTAGCTCGTGATTACAAACAATAGACATTTAAGAGCAAAAGCAGGCACTACTGTTGTACAGTGACTGCTGTTATCATCAACAACAGCGTTATATTCCATGATTTAAAAAGTTTTTATAATATATTACAGGTGTTGACATGCCTTTGTTTTTTCGTGCTTTTGAAACGTGTTTTGCTAGTAATAGTGTATTCATTACCTCAAGAAGTTTTACTGCTTCACCAGCTTTGTTGCAGTTGCAAGATATTTCAGCAGACTGTTCGGATGGTAAAGATTCCAACAGCGAGATAGATAATGAATTAGATAACGATTTAGAAGAAGTGTAGCTTGATTCAGATGGGGAAGAATCAGACGTCAATACTGCTAGCAAAGACGATGACAACAATCCATAGAATCAAGTGAAGGTGAATTAGGACTTGATTGTAAAAGACGAAACAGTTTAGCAAGCTTTGGCTGCTACTCCCCATGTACAACAAGGGCGCTTGCAATAGCAAAACATACTGAGCTTCAAGCCTGACCCATCTGCATTTGCGACAGGCGAAATTATGGAAAGCAGCCCACTATTATTCTTTCGCGTTTTGTTTTATGAGGCAATGCTCAGAACTATAAGAAAATGCACTGTAGTTGAAGCCCGTTGCATTTCTGACAAAATAAACTGGGATGTGACGCTTGATAAGCTCGACAAGTTTATTGGACTGATATCTGCGAGAGGGACTTCAAGACAGAGAGATTTGCCTGTGGAAAGTTTATGGGAATCAGCCTGGGTATTTCCGATGTTCAACAACATTCTATCTAGATACAGATTTGAAAAAATAATGCGATTCTTACGTTTCGACGTGAAGAGTGATAAGCGTTAAAGGGTGATACCTGACAAGTTTTGCCTGGTTTCTTCGTTATGGAACCTTTTTATTGAGAACAGTCAAATAGGATATGTACCTGGCGCTTGCATTACTATTGACGAGCAATTACTTCCATGTACGGCTAGATGCATTTTAATTCAATAGATGCCGAATGAACCGGATGAGTTTGGAATCAAGTTCTGGTTGGCGATTGACGCGGAGACAAAATATCTGTTCCATAGCTTTCCGTATCTTTGGAAAGATGAGAGCAAGGACACATCTGTAAGTCTGCCGAAATATGTCGTGACAAAGCTGATGCAACCGATTTTCAAACGTGGCTATAATGTAATTGTGACAACTTTTTCACAAGACTTGATGTTGCCCTGCATCTAGCTGATCAAAAATGTAATTATGTGGGCACAGTCCAACAGAATCAAAAAGAACTGCCAGAAGCTACCAAAAAAATAAGCAACAGCAGCACGAAACTTTCCTGTTTGCATCTACTCAAACAGCTACTGTTACTTTGACTTCATATCAATGTAAAAAACAAAAGTCGAAAGTAATAATGCGCACATTACATCCTGATGTAAAGATTACTTTGGACAACAACCTTAAGAAAAAAAAAGAGCCTGTTTTATTCAATTATAAGACAAAGGCTGGCGTTGACGTCATTGATCAGATGACAAAGAAATCCTCTTTATCAGCTGTCAGCAGAAGGTGGCCCATTCACTTGTTTTACAATTATTGATCTGGCACCGATCAACTGCTGGATTCTCTTCTGTGATATCTCCATGTCGGGCGTCAGTCACAGCACAAGGTGTGGTTCAAGAACTTACAGGGTCAATTCGAGGAGACGATGATGGAAAAATACTGTAGCACAAAGAAATCCCTTAGAAACTAACAAACCTCCAGAAAAAAAGCAAAAAACATGTGCAACCTCAAAATGCCGTAACAAAACAATGAATTCGTACAACACTTGCCGGAGCACAATATGTGGTAAATGCTCTACTAAAATTTGCCCAAACTGTGTTGATTGAACGCAATCTACAGGTTCCTTGTTTTTGCGAAATATTTTGGTTTTGTAAACAGCTTGATTATTAATTATTCTCTTTTAAACGCTGCTAGTATCCAAAATCGGTGGTTTATATTTGGCAAATTGGGTTTTTAACTTTACTTTTTTTTGCTAATGATGTACTACATGATATTTGATTATTTTTAAGGTGCAACAAATGACATCTCGTCTTCAAGAATGTTTACTTTACCAAATAAAAGAACGAATTAAAGTTTATCTGACACTTTTCAAGAGAATCCGTCAGAAATAGAGTGAAAAGGTGAAGTGTATCACTTATATAGAGACACAGTTGACGAAAAAGGAAAAAAAGAGAAAAAAGCTTCATCATGATTGATAAAAGAAGCGACCAATAGAAGGAGCGGAAACTAATGCGTGATTTTTAGACCATAAATGAATTCCTTTTGTTTGCATAAATTTGGTTTGGATGTTTTAATGCACGTGGCTTCAAGGGTGGAAAGGTGAAAAGAAGTACGGCCACGGGCAAGAATAGAAAATTTGTTGTCATTATATTCGTGTGCGCATGTAGGGTTTTGTAAAAGATGTTGTCCTATGGCAGAAAAGGAAGTTTCAGTTTTAAAGCTTCTGATTGGCTTGCAAAAGCATGCCAATTGTTACATCACAGATACAAGAGTGGCCAAGTGAAAAGTGTTGTGAGAAACACAAGACATTATTTATTGGATACAAACGCACTATAAACAGTAATTGCCTGCACTGATGATAAATAATATTGGCCCGCTCCTGCAAGCCAATCAGAAGCTTTAAAACTGAAACTTCCTTTTCTGCCATAGGACAACATCTTTTACAAAACCCTACATGCGCACACGAATATAATGACAACAAATTTTCTATTCTTGCCCGTGGCCGTACTTCTTTTCACCTTTCCACCCTTGAAGCCACGTGCATTAAAACATCCAAACCAAATTTATGCAAACAAAAGGAATTCATTTATGGTCTAAAAATCACACATTAGTTTCCGCTCCTTCTATTGGTCGCTTCTTTTATCAATCATGATGGAGCTTTTTTCTCTTTTTTTCCTTTTTCGTCAACTGTGTCTCTATATAAGTGATACACTTCACCTTTTCACTCTATTTCTGACGGATTCTCTTGAAAAGTGTCAGACGAAAAGCTTCGGGAATGAATACTCTACTTTCTTCAATTTTCAAATTCTGTACCACAAATCAACTCTTTAAGTTTATCTACATTATACGTCAATTGACGCACTTGGTCGTTTTAGGTAGTTTGAAAGCGCGGTCGTTCAAGTGTTAAATGGCTTTTTGACCATTATGGTCTCCTAACAGACAAAAAACTTTATTTTCGTATGTTTTTCTTCTGTCACACCGTTTGGGGAAACCATCGTTATCTCCCCCTCCCTCTTCCCCTAAATGCACCATTGGTACCCTCATTTTAGTTTCATGCATTTAGAAGCCTTAATTAAAGATAACAAAGTAATTCAAATTAGGTGAAAAAGAGTCTCATAACTTTCGTTTCTAAAAAATTATGCACTTGACAAGGATTAAAATTTTCCCCCTATACAATTTTTTTTTCAGGTCCCTTCCAGTGTACACTGCCCCGTACATTTACATACCGGGCCTGCCCCTTTAGTGTACACTGCCCTTTCTTTCAATGCCCTGCCAGCTGAGATTCGAACCCGCAACCATTAAATTAAAACAAAAATAAAGAATAAACTTGATAACTAACTGGGGAAAATTTTGCACTTGTTCCAAAAATTTTGTTATCACTGTTAATGCTGATGCTAATTCAAGTACTTAATTTTTTGAGGTTTCTAGGTCAACTTAGGAAAAAAAGTAATTTTTGATACTTTCATTGGCATTTGGTAGGCATAAGCCTATTGTCGCAGCTAAGCTAAATAGAAAGCAACTTCATAGTTGTATAGAAAGTTCGGCAAATTAAAATTAAATATAGCTGGCATTCCTCGTATGTCGAGTGTAACGATATTTCAACCAGATCACTTTGTTTTTTCGACAATTTATTATTCAAATTTAACGTTTCGCTCCCCTTAGTTACCGGAAAGCTTCTTCAGAACACGGTAGATGTTAATAATGTAACCTACAAACTGTACAACATAAAAATATAAAGACTACCTGTATTAGTAAACACTAAAAATTATTTATCAACAGGGCAGGCAATCACGTAATAACAAAAACATGATGTAACACAGATACAAAAGTGGCCAAGTGAAAAGTGTTGTGAGAAACATAAGACATTATTTATTTAAGACAAACACACTATAAACAGTAATTGCCTGCACTGTTGATAAATAATTTTTAGTGTTTGGTAATACAGGTAGTCTTTATATTTTTATGTTGTACAGTTTGTATGTTACATTATTAACATCTACCCTTTTCTGAAGAAGCTCCCCGGTAACTAAGGGGAGCGAAACGTTAAATTTGAATAATAAATTGTCGAAAAAACGAAGTGATCTGGTTGAAATAAATTAAAATTAGCATAGCCTGGCTTGCAGTTTATAGACTTAGCACAGATTATGCAAACGTTTATCCATTGTGTTGATCTTGTAAATATTTTTTACTTAAATAATCTGAAATTTTGACAAATAGGAGCACGGTTAATCCGTTATCACAAATGTACTTCGTGGTTCCATCAAACTCTTTATCTCAGACGCAAACTTCCTAACTTAGCGTCAGCACTAACCTTGACAGCTTGTTTTTCTAAGACACAAATCAAGTAACTATTTCTCTAATTTGAGTTTTAAAACCCCTTTTTCTCTTCAAACCATGATATCAAATACAGGACAGGTTTTTTAATTATTTTAGACACGTTTTGTTGCGTTCTTTAACGCTTTTCAAGGGTGGAATCCACAAACTGCCCAATAATATACTGGAGTTGACCTATTGATACTCCAATCATATGGAAAGCAACTTTGTAAGGCTAAATCAGAAACACGTAAAATACTGATATTATCCCAGACAATACATCTTACTTGCAAACACTGCCATGTTTGTGTGAGTTTGTGCACTCATATTTTCCACTATTTGGATCCAACGTTGGTAATGGTGGACACTCCGTTGCTTGACATAACTGCTGAGTGCTTTGCGTAGAGGCTTGTGTGCTGCCTACCTCACCTAAAATAATCATATTTGCTAACTTATAAACGAGGAATCATAAATGAGAGTAAGGATTTATGATAAGTAAGTAGTCAAACACGAACAATGAGAAAGCACCAGATCAGTTTTGCCATCATTAAAGCTCTCTAGTGGCCCGTATGCAGCCAGCAGGGAACCGAACCTTCGAGATGTAGACCTTCTATTTATGGTAAGTACAGTACCACTTGACCACAGATAGAAGGTCTACATCTCGAAGGTTCGGTTCCCTGCTGGCTGCATACGCGCCACTGAAGAGCCCTAATGATGGCGAAACTGGTCTGGTGCTTCCTCATTGTTCGTGTTTGACTACTTAACATATAAACGTATGATGAGTTTAGCTTTGTTTACTGTCAAGTGCTCAGCAAGGAAAATGATTTGAGGACTCTTAAATTTTTTAGAAGTTTTAATGTTTCCCTGTAAATGAAAAAGTTGAACCAAAATGATAGTTTAATTTACGTTTTTCAAATAAATTTTGCGTATTTTGCGTTTGAAGCGACGTAAAATAGCGTTTATTTCAACTTTCACAACCTCTTTTATCCCTTTACTAGCAAATAACTATGCCTAATTTACCTTTGCTGAGATTGGCAACCAATATCAACACCCGTAGTTGCTGTACGAATTGTCTTGCCATAGCAGTCATAGCCGATGTCTCGTTCAATTTTAACAACAAATATTCAGTTTTAATCAGATCTACACAGAAAAAATTAGAAACGTTTATTCCGATTGTTTTCTTTTTACTAATTCTTGGGCAGATAACGTATGAAATCAACAATAAAATTTGAGAAAGTAGACTAGAACAGCACCACATAACACCTAGAATTAAATTTTGAGCACCTTCATACATTCTTTTTAAAAGCTTGTTAGGTCAATTGGGTTGTATAAGCGAAATGAGCCTACTCCACGCATTGTTTTACTGAGTGCAAGGCACTGGCTCATTGTTTTAACGAAACTTTGAAAAAAAGTAGCAATATTAAAAACACATGAGGCAGTGCCTTCATTAAACACATATGTACACTTTTCAACAGCGATCTGCCCACCCCTGCATGAATGCTAAGCCTTACACAACCTGTAGCCCTATTAAGTTTCCGACCAATTATTGCCTGCAGCCAATTTGTTGAGCTGAGACGACAAAATTCCGCCTTTCAACTGGACGGTCAAATCATGGAGTACAATCCTTGCCTTAAAAGTTTTTGTCTGGAGCTCCCGCATTACATAAAACGTATTATAATTGTTGTTGTTGTTGTTACCCAACCTATTTTGAGGGATGGGAGCATGGCGGAAGACCACTGAGCCCTAGAAGCCGGGCAACCCCCCAAATCCTAAACCAAAGGACGTTTAGAAACAGAGAGTCGCCAAAGAGTGAGCGGCGCAAAGAGTCCGTAGCTGGACAGTGCAGAATGAGATAAGAGGTGTCCTGAGACGAATATCCGGAGGCGCTGCATCAAGGATTCTCGATTCTGCCAATTCTTGTGAGATAAGAGCTCAACAGTAGCCTATGTCCGTTGCAGCAAAGACAAGAAAGAGCACAGCGAGCGTGACGATGGAGCACAAGTTTCTCTGTAGAAATCGAGGGGGCCTGTGTGTCATAGAATTTCGACGAGCAGTACACCTTCAGTCCGAGAAAAGACAAGAGTGGATACAAGAGATAAGAGGAGACACACTGCAAGGCATTGTAGAGCGCGCAGGTAGCGCTCCCCATCTCGCCAACTCATCGGCCGCGTCGTTCCCCGGCAAAAATGAGTGTCAGGGGACCCATTGTGGCCTGATAGTAAAGAAAACGGTTCCTTCAAAATCTGCCAAAGAGTTTGAGCTAAAAGGAAAGATGGAGGAGAGGAAGAAAAGAGAAGAAAAATGGCAAACTATTTGGTGCTGCCAAGACCAGCGAAGAAGTTGCAGAATGGCACAGGCTTTAGTTGAAAAATTTAACATACTGAGCTGGCCAAAAAGGAAAGTGTGGCCTCAGTGCCACAAAGTGAGCAGTTGGTAAGGACGCCAAAGCCGTCTTTGACAAAAAAAAACGAGCCATCTGTCCAAATCACCAGATTGTGAGGTGGGGAGAGTCAAGGTGAGCGAGAGCTGCGTCTTGACGAGAGAGGGGGGATTGAAGCGGGAGCATGGAGAGGAAAGAGTGGACTCTACAGTGCGCGATGGCGTGTTCCAAGGAGGATAGAAAGAACAAGCAAAGAGAACCTTCCTAAGGGAAGTGGGGAAAGCATGAACAGGTGAGTGGATGCAAAATTCTCTAGCATGATCAGGAGAGTCTTCGTTTCAATCCAAGTCTAGCCAAAATTGAAATGGGAAAAAAGAGTAGCGTAGGATGGTCCATTTGGCGTCAATTGCAGCAGAGCTGGCGGCGGTGCATGTCTCTAACCCTAATCCTAATCCTAATCCTAGCCTTATGTAAGGGAGCTACTCATAGTTCTATGTAAGGAAGCTAACCCTAAGCCTAAGGGCACTAATTTTATTTGAGGGAGATCCGAGGGAGCCAGCACTAAGTCTAAGGACACTAATTTTATTTGAAGGAGGTCGGAAAGAGCTAATTCTAGATCTGAGGGAGCTAATTCTAGTTCCAACCTTAACACGGTGTGAATGTCATTACATTTATTAGGTTGTGAAATATTTCAAAGAGTTTGTTGGGGTGCGATTCTTGCCACCTTACGATAGTATTTGATTTGCTCTATATGAAGTTGTTGCATAACAATTATGTAATTTCTATACGGTTGTTTGCTGGGTGTGGTGCAATCCTTATCTCTTTATGATTGCATAAGACTTATCCAATATGAGGTTACTACGCTCGCTATGTATGCATCTCCCAAGCTTAATACCCAGGCCCGGAGCATTGGGGCTGTTCATGTTAACAAGTGCATCGTTTGGTAAACTCCCGTTTCGGTGTGCTCCTGTGGTGCGGGGGCCCTGTTAGTAGCTCGAGCACTGGGATCGGGCAAACTCTGCCGAAGAATTGTGTAGGGGAATCTCCGCGTGTGATTGTTAAGTGGTATCCGCCGCTAGTTACGTCGCTGATAGGGTCGTGCCATGTAACACTCTAGTTATTACCCGTGCGGTGGGGTAATTGCCGGAATCGGTAGCTATGCTCGGAGTGGAATAGGCAAAGTTGCTGACCTCTTGGCGGCCGTGCATTATAAAAGCCGCGGTGCAGTCATTTGGGACCACCGAAATCAGTTAAGCGCCCTTTCAACGTTATGCGTACATTGTATTCTTAAACGTCAGCGTTAATGTGACGCATCTGTGGGATTTGAGCCCATGTCTTTGGAACTGGCCTCCTCGCGCGCCGGGTTTTGCTGCCATGCATCAAGTGCTGTCATCCATGCCAGCACTGCATTTAGTTTGTAACTTTTGGAAGACCTTTTTATGCCTAAATACCGCTTGTGTGATCAGTAGGGCCCGCTAAAGTCAACAAAGTCAAAATTTTTCAGGACCTTGTTACATGATCAAACGTGTACTAACGTACGTTTCAGGTGTTCAAGAAGTCTGTTTTGGTAAATTTTATAAGTCAAAATAAAGTCAAAATTTTTCAGGACCTTGTTGCATGATCAAACGTGTACTAACGTTCGTTTCAGGTCTTCAGGAGTCTGTTTTGGTACATTTTATAAGTCAAAATAAAGTCAAAATTTTGCATAAAATCAAAACTTGTCAAAATTGTCTTCATCAAAAATTTCCTTACAAAAACGAACAAATTTATATTGTTTTGAATTTTTAAGCTGCTATTAAAATTTTATGCGCAGTTTTATTTGATTTTAAACTTCTCAAATGGTTGCAATGGTAAAAATGCGAGTGGTAATTGAGAAGGAAATAGCACTTATTATGCATGAAATCGTCATTGTTGATGCATAAACACATAATTGTTGGACAATTAATCGATTCCTATAAAACCTTTACGCTCTTTACACGTGGTCTTTTTTAGTCGTAGCTTGCAAATCAAAGAATGCCTAAACAAGCCAAATCTTCTACAGCGAAAGTTTGGCAAATTTGCCAGGAATATCCGGATGAGTTTTCGGCAACTCCTGCCCGCGACTTGCGATGCAACCTTTGCGACGTGTTAGTCAAATGCTACAAAAAGTTTTTTGTGGAAAGCTACCGAAAAAGTAAGCAACACCAAAGAAAATTGGAGACGAAGAGCAAATCCCAAAGTAGGCAAACATTTTTACAACTCGATCAAGTAAACTTCAAAGAACAGGTTGTCTCTTGATTCTTAGCTGCAGATATCCCACTTCATAAACTGAACTATCCTTTTTTAAAGTCTCTGTTTGCTACAATGGGAAAATTATTGCCTTTGGAGACTGCAGCCCGGGCATGTGTTGCTAAATTAGCATCCCAAAAAGAAGAACAAATTCAAGAATTACTTCGTGACAAAAACATTTTTTTAATTGTGGATGAAGCAGAGATTGCTAAACAAAAATATATTAGTGTGCTTGTGGGCAGCTTAGATGCCCCAGATCAGACATTCCTCGTTGATTGCCATCCACTTGACAGCGGTAGCAATGTTAGTAGCAGTATTAGTCTGCACACTGTGGATGAAATATTGCGACAACTTGAAATAAAACGCGAGAATTTTTCATTGTTCTTGACTGATGCTGCTCGGTACATGTCTTTGGCTGGAAAGACATTAAAGGAATTATACCCTGTTTTGATGCATGTCACCTGCGTGCGCACTTACTACATAACTGCGCTATGCGTATGCGTGCTCATTTTAAAAATATTGATGAAGTAATAGCAACGATCAAGGCAGCAACAATCAAAAACAAAGATTGCAAGAAAGATTTTCATGATGCTGATCTGCCATCTCCTCCTGACCCTGTAATTACAAGATGGGCAACTTGGCTAAGAGCTGCCTTATATTACAATGAGAACCTTCCAGCTGTTCGTACCATTGTCAACAATTGGACAAGTGCAGGCCTCTTAGTTAGCAGAGCAAAAGACGCTATCAATGTGGAAGATTTGGACTTGGTTAAAATAAATCAATACCGGACTCTAGCAGCCAACGTAGAGTTGTTAGAAGGAAGTGCCTGCACGATAACCGAAGCATACAGACTGGTGAAGAATATGCAATTCGATGATGATCCGTGTGCAATTAAAAATTACATTAAAAAACGACTATCGAACTCTGATTTAGAAACAATAATAAACTGTACCAACTTGACAATTGACCCAACAAGCTACGCACTATTGCAAAAAGCCCAGCTAACCTCTGCTGTTGTTGAGAGGTCGTTTTCTATGCTCAGTAAATTACTGAGAAAAGACAGAAATTTTGATGTTAAGAACGTAAAAAATATATGATGCTGTATTACAATAAAAAGTCTTGGTAATTATACTGTGTGGCTTTCGTTAAAAACATCATAGACAGACTGTTAATGTACAGTAGAGTTGCGATAACAACGCATTTTTTGTATTACACAGTAATTGGTATGCATAATGGCATTGTAAAACATTTTTAATCAAAACAGTGCAACAAGACATAAATAATAGGCGAAAGCGATTAGGTCAAAATAAAGTCAAAATTTTGCTAAAATAAAGTCAAAAATATATTTGTTTAGGTAAAAAAATGCAACTAGTGATCTGCTTTGCATAAGAATATCAGTTTTCGTCCACAGTCGAGCGGCTAAAAGTGCGTCAAAACGAACCTCGTTCAAAAGTAAACGGCACGTACGCCATGTGTTTTATGTTAATTTGATTCGAACCCGCGTCTTTGGAACTGTCCTCCTCGCGCGCCGAGTTTTGCTGCCATGCACCACATGCTGCCAGCCATGCCTTCAAGCACCGCATTTGGTTTGTAACTTTTGGAAAACCTTTTTTTGCCTAATCACAACTTGTGTAACCAACTTTACGCAAGGATATCAGTCTTAGTTCATAGTCGAGCGGCTAGTAGTACGTCCAAACCAACCTCGTTCAAAAGTAAACAGCACGTAAGTCTTGTGTTTTGTGTTAATTTGTTTTATGAAAGTCAACGTTAATGCTATTTGGGGGACCTCTTAGCCCTTGGCAAGCCCTGCTGATGAGTCCAAAAGGACGAAACGCGTCCAGGGATGGTCTCGTCAAATTGTTTTGGTTATCTTGTTTGCAATACGCTAAAAATTGTTTTCAATATAATGTTTGTGATTTACAGTATGTCGGTGTGAATCTTCAAGGTAAAATTGTTTAAAAGTCTGTTGCACATTTGTTTCCAAAAAATTTCACAGGCATGTAGAGCAAAAAGATTTATCAATGTAGCTGTTTAAAAGCTTTAAAATTTCTGCATTACGTAATAACAATGCCTGCGTTTCAGGCAGACACACTAGCTTCAACCATCGTTAAATTCAGCAAGTTTATTTATCAAACACTTCACGAAACTAAAAATTTGTATAAACTAAACGTAATTTCGTGCAGTAACCTGACGATAAGACTGAAAAAACCAACATCAGATTATCAAAATCAACTGTCGCTTTAATCAAGCGACAGCAAAATATATAAACTTTAGCAACAACAAACCGAAAACAAAATAGTGAGCAATTATTTTTAAATAGCATTATCAAACGCAAACATTTTTTCTTCATTCACGTCAGGAGTCCAAACATCTAATATATAAAGCGCAATTCGGTCCATCTGTGTGTTTGTCTGTGTGTCTTGTCTGTCTGTCTAGTCTGTCTGTCTGTTTTAACTCCTCTGAAACTGATACAGGTACAAGCATCAAACTTGGCACGATTAAATGCCACCCCGTGGTGAGTGTCATAAGGGGGTTCGTGACGTCATGATGACGCCATAAAAATTATTTTTTTTAATTCTCGTTACTTGACAGAGAACAACCACTTTTTGCTCAAACCAAAACCACCTTCCGACTTACCACATTTTACAAAACTTTCATTTGTTTGGGGTCGAAAATGAGGTCACAATCAATGATTCATTGAACAATCTGTTTTCTGTTCTTTCTTAAAAAGTACTCATTGCAGAACGCGATTAAACGTTCTTTCAGGAAATATCAATAAGCTGTTTTTGATAAAAACAACTTTACAACAATTAATGTTTATTTGCTTATGCTACGAGCGCTTCTTTATCAAACCACTTTAAGCCCACTAAGAAATTTTTCTTCTCTATTTCGCTTGCACGCTTAAACTGACTCTGTGACGTCATAATATGTCTCATGCAATTAACACAAATGTTCGCTACCGCAGATCATAATGCTTTAAAAAATTACAAACTTTTTGCAAAACTAGTTTATTAAAAAACTGATTAGTGACCTTATTTCTCAACTGATTTTCAAACTTCATTCAACAAATTATAAAGACCATTCCAAGGCGATTTCGATAGTGTATAACATGTACAATAAATATTAGTTTTTTTACTGAAAAAACTTAACTTTAAGACCTGTGATGTAACTTCTTACCCCTCTCAAAAGTGGTGAGCTCAGTAAAAATAGATGACTTCTATACAAAAACGTTATAATAAAGTACTAACAATTACTATTCTTTGAAAGCTTAGGAAATTTCCTTTCTAGCAATATGTCACTCTAATTACTTGAGGCTAAGCATTGGTTTGTAATGGCTGATCAAAACTTGGTTGCCATACATTACGTTTTATTTTTAGTTGTACAATTATCCTACTAAAGCTAACAAACTTGCAATTGTTAAACAAACTTAGTTCTTTGGTACATTTTGACTACTTTTCTTCACAAGCGTGGTTTTTTTACATTGTCTGTCGTTTTCAAAAAGATCCATCAAAAACTGAAAAATTCAAATGTTTATAAAATGTAGTCTACCGGTTAAAAACACACAAAATTTTAGTGCCTACAAATCACAAAATTGCAATTTCTAGAAAAACTAAGTCCTCTGGTACATTTTGTCTATTCTTTGTCGATAGCATGGTTCTTTGGCATTATCAATTAAAATATTCAAGCAAAACACTTGATGATCACCTGAGAAAAAGACGATGGGGTAAAGATGGCCCTTTCTTATCGTCTGCAACAAAATGTAAGGGTCGAGCTACATATGATCTAAATGTTGAAGCCACTTCCTTTGCAATAGGGCAATGCTGTCGCAGCAGCCAGCTGATTTGATGTTCTTAACCTCGACATTGTTGATGGTCTCGCTACTGCTATAACTGAACTGTAACTGCGAGTGCTTCATTTCGAGTTAGTTTGCTCTTTGCATGGCAGCGTTTATGCCAGTGCCAAGGAACATGCACGCAGTCAAGAGACGTCAGTTCATATCAATTTGCCTACAGTGACGAAGAAGTGGTAAGTAGCAATCCTGATAATAACGGCTCAAAACGCATTGTGAGGTCATAATATTAAATAACATCTCAATGCTTGCCACTATTTACTGAAATCAGCAGCAAGCAGAAAAATTATCCACTATCATTTTGATAGCAAACATAAATGGTAAAGCCCATTACTGACATTTGTAATTGTAAGAATATCACTACAAAACACTAGTCTTCATTTAAAAGTAGGAAGGTCTGGATTAGGGGAAAAAGCTAAATGTAATAAAATCCCAAATTTAAGAAAAGATCAAAATTAAACAAGAATACCATCAATCTGTATCACTGGATTAAGAAGAAAGGTTTTAGTTTAAAAAGAGCTTAATAGGCGCCTATGGCAATAGATTATATGACTTAAAGGAAAGGCAGGACCCCTTTTCATGCTATGGTCAAATTAAAGCAAACAGCGGAGGCAAAATCTTGATGTCACAAATATTAATACGAAAGCGGGTCCATCAAATCGTCAAACATGCCTACCACCAAGCAGCTCATTTCTTTATGAGTCAAAATGGCACTTCCTTACACTTTCAAAAATTACAAATGGTAGTTTGGGTCATCGTTCTTTGCTTTTGAATATTTCCAGTCTTTATTGATAAACCAACATGATTACCATTACATGTACAGGAGCTATGTCTTATAAAGGGTGTCCCATTAAGACGGATCGAAATTAGCAGTAAATAAACAGTGTTATCGGTGAAAATTTATTGATTTCTCTATTGGATCATGTCGTCTGATTCTTGGCGATTATGTATGAAATACAATATCGCCCAAATGTCCGCCAAGGCTTCGGCGGCACACCTCCACTCGATGGTCAAAGTTTTGGTGTCCCAATAACTTGGACAGATTTTTAATGTGAATTATGTCTAAGTGTCAAATGAATTTCTTTTGTTTGTTTCAGATTTAACAATTTCAGTCTTTGGCAATTTCAACCGTGCAAAGATTAACAATTGAACAACGTGTTAAAGTTGTTGAAGCCTATTACGAAAATGGACGTCCAAACAAAAATGCATTTCGCGCACTTCGTGAGTTTTTTGGTCAACATAATCAGCCAACCGAGAGTGCAATAGAGAAAATTGTTCGTAAATTCAAACAAACTGGGTCAGTGGCAGATGTGAAAACACCATCGCGTGCTCGCTTACGTCGTTCAGATGAAAACATTGCTGCAGTACGTGAAAGTGTGGCCGAGCACCCAGACACCTCCATTCGTCATCGCGCGCAGGAATTGAACCTCTCCAGAACATCATTACAACGAATTTTGACAAATGATTTGTCTCTATACGCTTACAAAGTTCAACTGACACAAGAACTGAAGCCTGATGGCCATTTGAAGCGCCGTACATTCGTCAATTGGGTGCACGAACAGAGACAAACCGATGATGATTTTTCGCAAAAAATCATCTTTAGTGATGAAGCCCATTTCCATCTTTGTGGATTCGTTAATAAACAGAATTGTCGTATTTGGGCTCATGAAAATCCAAGGCAGATTGTTGAAAAGCCTCTGCATCCACGAAAGGTCACTGTTTGGTGTGCATTTTCTGCTAATGGAATCTTTTGGCCGTATTTCTTCGAAAATGAAGCCGGGAATTCTGTTACGGTGACAGGCGAGCGATACCGTGCCATGATAACCAACTTTCTATGGCCTGAATTGAATGGTATGGATGTTGAAGATGTGTGGTTTCAACAGGACGGCGCCACATGCCACTCAGCCAATGCAACAGTGGCCTTATTGAATGAGAAGTTCCCAGGTCGCATCATCTCTCGCAACAGCGAAGTCAATTGGCCACCACGATCGTGCGATTTGACGCCTTTAGATTTCTTCCTGTGAGGTTGCCTCAAAAGTAAGGTCTATGCCAACAAGCCAACAACAGCTCAACAGCTCAAGAATGAGATAAGAAAGCATATTGGTGAGATCGCGGACGAACTATGCAGAGACGTCATCAAAAACTTTGACCATCGAGTGGAGGTGTGCCGCCGAAGCCTTGGCGGACATTTGGGCAATATTGTATTTCATACATAATCGCCAAGAATCAGACGACATGATCCAATAGAGAAATCAATAAATTTTCACCGATAACACTGTTTATTTACTGCTAATTTCGATCCGTCTTAATGGGACACCCTTTATTTAGTAAAACATTTCGTTGTGGCTCTAACAAATGTTTGTACGGTGAAGCTGGCGCATCTGCATAAACTGATATGTTTTGAATGAGCGCGGGTGATAGTATGGCCTGCCGGGGTTAAAGCGCACTATACTTGGGAGAAAAATCTGTTCTATTTTGCTTGATAACAGCTTTATAGAGCTACCGGAATCAAACCTGAAAATTTGGGAAAAGCAAGAACTTATCTAACTTCTATGAGCATTCCTAAGCAAGGAAAAACAAGATGAATCATAATGCGTAGCCAGCAGGGACTTAAGAAAGTTTGAGGCGAAATCAAAATAATGTCACTGTGTTTAATCGCACCACATGGAAGATATTATTGGTATTTTGCTTTATAATAGCTTTATAAAGCAATCGGGGTCAAACCAAACATTTGAGGAAAAAAGCAAGGACATCTTAAACTCCCCAAGGCCCGTCAAGCTGGGAGGAAAGAACATGCTACATAATGCGTCGCCAGCGAGGACTTGAGAAAGTTTAAGCGGAGATCAAAAGAAAACAGTGTCACTGTGTAAAACCGCACCTCACGAAAGACATTTTTGCGCTTTCTCTTCAGAATAGCTTAATATCAGAAATGTAATGTCAATTTCCTAACTACGAGAAACGCAAAGCCCCCTTGGGTTCGTGTTGGCAATGAACAGAGCATATAGATCTAAGGCATAGCCAGGATCTTGAAATGAGATATTCTATCAAGAAAAGGAGCACAAAAAGTCGTGAAAACCTTATGAGCAGAAAACACATAAACTATTGGTAACTCTTCATACAAGAGCCTGATACTCTATATGTGTATGTGTATGCCCTCCCAAGTGCAAAGATAGGTTGTACTTTGAAAACGTGATTTTTAAACATCAATTTTAAACTTTATAACACAAGTTTCTGCCTCTACACCGGCCAACAGTCATAGTGCAGTGTTTGGAAAATCATCAAATGACTTCTGCATCACGATTCAGATCGACGGTGGTTTTGAAATCAGGACCTTTCGATCGCAAACTGCGTTGCATTGAATATCAGACTATAAAATGTTTGTTGATTTATCTTCAATTTTTTCATAGCTCAACCAACAACAGCACCGACTTCAACAACATCGGCGCGATGGTACACTGGTTAGAGCGTCCGCTTTGTAGTCGGTAGACCTGGGATTCATTTCTTAAGTCGAGTCATACCAAAAGACTTTCAAAAAATGGTATTCACAGCTTCCCTGCTTTGCGCTGAGCATCAAAAACGGATAATGTGGAGGAAAACAAGCCGGCAAGCTTGTTTGTTGTGTCTTTGGGCAAGACACTTGACGGGACGCCTCCATCTTTATGTGGCAGACAGGTGGCGTACCCCTCCATACTTCACCGGGTTACAATTGTGAAGTTGCTAACCCAGTATGTCGTAAAAGGTGACTAATGGGTACCCACCAATGGAAGTCCGCCTTGTTAGTGGTGAAGCTACCAGTCACTCACGATTGGTTCTAAATGGCTACCATCTTTCCCCTAGTCTAATTTCAATTGGGTTGACGGCATGAACCTGAATTGCCGTTCGTATCTTACCTCCATCCTGAGGAAGAGGAGGGGTAATGAGAACAACAACATGTTTCGAAAGGGAAAGAGTGCGGTCGGAGGTCATTCCAAAGAAAAATTGAAGTGGTTTGAAGCGGAGGGAGTGTTGAATAAAAAGAGGTGGGGCTAGAGGTTAGCTTTTGGAGAAAATTTTTCTACGGGGTCATGCCCTTGCTTACCTCCAAGCTCAGTTTTCTGACGTGAGTGATCCACCCAAACAATTAAGCTCGCAACCCCACCATTAACAGTCAGACTGCAAATGGTAGGTAGCCAATAGTCGTCTCTTACGACATGCTACGTAAACAGGTTTATTTTTCTTTAAAACGGTGAAGCACAGTAATACCGGAGAATTGAAGAAGGAGAATTTGCCCTAATCAAAATTTCTGCAAGAAAAAGTGTGCAGTATTACATTGGACAAGTAATCGATATTTTTGAAGATGGGGATGTCACGTTCAAATTTTTAAAGCGTTGAAGTCACTCTAAATGAGTAAGAAAACACCCCTCGTTTTTCCTAGGACACTGACAAATCAGAATTCACTCAAAATTTGAAAAACCTTGCATTCAAAATGCCTGTTCCTTCAAACGGTAGAGAAACTAAACGCTATCAAAAGAAATTGTCTATTAGGCTACAGTCCACGATAGGTGGATTAACTTTGAAAGAACAGACTTTTTTGAATACTGTATATAATTTACCGATGTATGTTCAAACTAATCCTGTACCGTGTTCCACCAAGCCCTGGTTGCGGGGTTAGTTGAAACACGTGACTCTTCCTTAAAATATTACAATGTGGGCATAAGCTTGTAACAATTTCTGATCAGTAGTGCTCTTTTTAAACAAAAAAAATGCGAATTTGAAAAATAATGTCCGAATGATTAGCAGTGAAACTTTACCGACGCGAAAAAATTTCGGGGGTATTTTGCTACTTGTTCTGTTAAAACTTTTATAATTTTTTTAGCAAAATTTTCAATTCATTGTTTTGTTTCTGATGCGTGGAAAATGTGAAAAAATTTCCAATTTTCAAGTCTTCTTAAAGTGATAAAATTTTTTCTCTTTTGCTTCTGCCAACAGCCCCGTTGCAGCTATTCAAATCAAAAGACATCGCTGAAAAAACCATGTTTGAAAAAATTTTTAGTGTTTAATCGCAAGGAAAGTCAACGTAGTTGGTTTTCAGTGAGCAACATGATTAATATTATTCTAATGCTTTGAGTATTGTGAAATACTTCATCCATTTATCTTAAGCTTTGCTTTTAATATCCTATTTTAGTTACAATGAAAACGTTTTGATACAAGTGTTTTTTCAGGAAATGATAAATAGTTTCGAGCCAAATTAGGAGCATGTGTCATCGCACAGTCAACTCCCGTTAATTGGACCCCCTTTAATCAGACACCCTCGCCATCGGACACAAATTGTCAAGGAACAAAATTTCTGCATTGTAATGTACTATGTTTTACCTCTATAATCGGACAACCTTGCTATCCGACTATGACAGCGAAATTCTAGGAACAAAAGTGCAAAATGCATTAAAAAATTCCCCGTTAATCGAACATAGACCGCAGCAAGTTTGAGACGCCGCTACCCATAAGCTGATTTTATGCTTACCCCTAATTACAGTAGGCCTACAATGACAATTGTGACAATTACAATCGCAAGACAACGCGTTATTGTTTGTTTTCTTTTTCTCTGCTATATTCTCACCGTTTGAGACATAAAGGTCTGTGTAGAATAAGCTGTCATTTTTACCTACGACACCAGGAAAGTCAGTAAGATGTCAGGACCTCCAACAAAACGCACTCGAATAGAAATTTCAGCAGCAAAGAAGCAGGAGATTTGACAATACAAGGAAGAAAATCAGAAAGCAACCCAGCAAGATATCGTACGGCATTTTAGCCTGACATGGGGGACTGCCATAGGAAGATCTACAATTTCTAGCATTTTAAAGTAGAAAGAGAAGTGGCTGTCATTCCCTATGCAAGGAAGCACCGATTCAACAAGAGACAGGTCTTGCAAGGAACCTTTGCTGGAAAGCGCACTTTCCATGTGGTTCAATGACGTCCGAACAAAAAATCTGCCAGTTAATAGCGACATGATCATTGAGAAGGCAAAGAAGTTTGGCGGAGAATTGGGAGTTGTAGGTTTTTCCTATTCTAATGGCTAGTTGTAACGGTTTAAAAAGAGGCACGAAATTTTACTGCACAAGGTTCACGGAGAATCAAATAAAGTTAATCTTGCTGATGTTGAAAAGAGTAGAGCAGAATTACGTTGCATTATTTCAGAGTATGAACTTAGTGATATATACAACATGGATGAAACTGGTCTCTTCTATCGTTTAGAACAGTGGTTCTCAACCTTTTTTTACCCATGGACCCCTTTTCCCTTCTTTTTTCTTGGTGGACCCCTTCCTAGCTATTGGGCATAAGAACAATTTTCTATTCTTCACTAATATAAGTTTTAAGATTTTAATTATCAAAGAAATAGTATATGATTAAACTTTATTTTTTTCCTGTGGACCCACGGAAAATATTTCATGGACCCCGGTTGAGAACCACTGGTTTAGAACATGATGCAACATTAGCTACGGAACCAGTTAAAGGAAAGAAAAAAAATAAAGAACGAATTACGGTCGCACTTTGCGCGAATGCAACCGGAATGGATAAACAAAAACCGCTTTTGATCGCAAGAACAGCGAGACCCCATTGTTTTGGAAAAGACTTTGATCCAAATGTTTATGCCATCTACCGTTACAATAAAAAGGCCTGGATGACGAGCGACCTGTTTACAGAATGGTTAGAAAATTTCGAACGAACAATGAGATCAAAAAAACGCAAAGTTCTTCTGCTTCTTGACAATGCAACAAGCCACAAGGTACAAGAGGATTTACAAAATGTACGAGTCCATTTTTTGCCACCGAATATGACTTCACACCTCCAGCCAAACGATGCCGGAATCATACGCAATTTCAAGCTTTATTACCGAAAGGGACTAACGAAACATTTTCTACGTGCAATAGAGGATGACAAACCTATGTCTATAAATCTCCGAGAAGCACTTCGTCTCATTAAGGACGGCGCGGAATGACGTAATATCTCAAACAATAAACAAATGCTGGCAGCATACGGGCATTATAGCGCGCCGTGATCTTTTGAATGATGACCCAACAGAAATAGGTCAGGCTAAAGAAGAAGTGATAAGAGAAATTAGCGAGGGGCTACAAAATCTGACCGTCATACCAAATGAACATCGCATGTCAGTGAACGAATGGCTTGACATTGATCGCAATGAAGAAACGGGAGAAACTTTGTGGGATGAGGCTATCATTGAGATTGTACAACCACCTGCAATTAGAGAAAACGAGAGTGGTGAAAGTGATAAAGAGGTAGAGAATCCGCCACGTACCGTAACGACAAGGGAAGCAACAGCTGCTCTTGAAACTTTGATTACATACATGGAGCAGCACCCAAAGCTACAGCATGTTAGCGATCATTTACACGGTACTTGGGCTTTGAAACGGGACATTGATCTTTTAAATCAACAAGCGCTTGTGCAAACCACTTTGATGAATTTTTTTAAACAGCAATGACCTGTCGTGGACTGTGCCTTTTTGTAATTTATGCTGTAAATAAAGTTTCGTTAGATAAAACGAATTTTGTGACTTATTTTGCGGTTGCGTTGACTATAATGATTTACCTGTGCTAACCAGGGCCACGCAAGTGCAGATCGGCATTGCGTGATTGACGTACCGACATTACCAACCACAAACTAGGCTAACTCGTTAATCTGACAACCTCGCTAATCGGACATTATTCACTTGAACAAATGGTGTCCGATTAACGGGAGTTGACTGCAATTCTATCCTCAATTTTGGTGAACCAGACTAAATGGCGTAATGGAGTTGAACAGAAATAAAATGAAACATGGTCAGATCGACGAAATGAGAAAATAAACTTCCACAAAATGCATTTCAATAAATATTTATTGCACAACACATGACCCATGATTTCGATCGGCCTTTTTATGTAGAATCTAGTGGCTTTTTTTATCAATTGAATTACAGTGAATATAGGCAATGAATAGGCAAGTAGGCCCTAAAGCCAATTGAATAATTTAGAATAAAACATGCAGGAACAGTTAAAACTTCAAAATGTAACGAAATACTTTGCCTCGCTTATCTAGTAAAATCCAACCAAGAGAACGGGCATTATTCTTGTAAAGGAATTTGACATTAACTACAGCCCAATACTTTACCTCAATCTCTGCTATATGGCGCTAACAAGCTTGAAAGTTCGCTCAATTCTCTGCGTTAGATAAAAAATAAAGAAGTCACGACGACGTCATGTTGCTGCTAAGATTTCATCAGTAAACGCTAACTGGGTGACAACCAAAACGATTTCAAAATATCTGCTCAGTATTTAAAGTGATGGAGACGGAGTGATGTTGTAATATGTTTGCTAGCGATTTATTTAATCATACCCTGTCTGAATTGTAAATCTACAAGTTTTAACCCCTCTAAAATTTCCCCACATCCGTTGTAAATCTGTATAATATAAGCAAATTGGATGTGACGCCAAAGCCATGTTGCATAACAATCTTTAACCGCACTAAATATTTAGATAAAAGCTACGGGATATTTAAATCTGTAATTCTAGATGCCTCGAAAATTGTCCACGATCAGCCGGACGTCTAGACATTGTCAATGTGACATTAATGCTGCATTGCATAAATAGTTTTTAGCTACTGTAAAGATTCAGAAAAAACCGCTGGACATGTATATTTGCAATTTTAATGCCAGAATCCGTCGGGCATCTAAATATAGTCGACGCGATACTAACGTCGTCTTCCAAAGCCTGTTTTTAACACCGTTAAATATTCAGAAAAACACTGCCAGGCATGTAAATCTTAAAGGTTTCAATGCCTCTAATACTTCCCAGAGCCCATCGGACAATTAAACAGACTTGACTTGATGTTAACGTCTTGTTTCATAGCAAGTTTTTTTAACTCCTGTAAGGATTTAGATTAAAAACAATTTATTTTATTAAATAGCCTACCATGCGCAGCTAATGTAAAACTTTTTAACTCTTTTAAAATTTCGAAAAATCCACCAAACTTCACCTCTAAATCGACTTGATGTTAATCATTACATTTTATCCTGTGGTCACAGGTTGTTGCGTCTAAATAACTGGTAAGTCCGGCCAGTGATGGAGGCACAGAGAATTTCTACCACCCGGCCAGTGATGCAGGCACAGAGAATTTCTACCACAAGTTTTACTTTATTTGTCTAGTTGCCGTAACAAATACGTAGCAATTAAGTCAAGTCATAACAGTGGTAATCTTGGTTCAAGTGCCTTTTTCAAAGGCACATCAATGCAAAAGCTCATGCAGGCACTGAACCCAATATCTCACGATTAAAAACCAGCGCTTTATCGCAATAAAACAGCAGTTCAATAGCAAAGCTTCTAACTTGGATGGCGTTCCCCGACTCGTCCATTAAACCATAGGAGTAAATTGCCCCATAACCCAGTAATTACCATTTGTGTATAGTTATGACACGCCGCGCGTTAGTTGTTCTAATCACGGTTGAGCGCTGTTACTACAATACTATTCGGTTTCTCTTCATGCGTGGCAGTCTCGGTGTGGAAAATAACGTATCGGTAAAACTGTAAATTCGATATATTTGTGATGTCAATTCGTAACTGCAAACTTGACCAATATATATCAGAAGCAAAAATTGAGTGCCAACGGCTGATCGCAAGCTTGCAAACTGAAACCACTGAAATGACAATTATCTACTGCCATCATTTTCGCATCGTTTCATCTAACAAGTGTCAGAAAAAGCACCGATGCTCTAATTTAAAACTTATCTACCCATTTATAATTTGCAAAAACCCGTCGGATATATGCTCTTAACATACTTAAGGTTAATGCTTTGTTACATGCTACAGATCTTATGCCAGTAAAGCGCTAGAAAAAACCGCCGAACATCTGCACCTAAGTTTTTAACCTTAACAAAGCTTTGCAGATAACTGCCGCAGCACAAGCTTAGCTTAATTTACTGTAATCTCAATTAATGTTCTGTTGTATAGCAAAAAGTTCGATGCAGTTTACCAAAACATCGCGCGATATTTAAATCGACATACTGTCAATACGAACTGTCAACTTGCCAAATTTTTAACTCAGGCGAAGCTTAAACCCTGCAAAAATGCTGCGAACTTTTAAGCCATTATTCCGTGAAGTGAAAACACGATGCAGTAAAAGATTCAAAAAATGATACATGCATGAAAACTTAATGCTTGTTTCCACATATCCACATGATAGTCAAAACGTTTTTACGAAATAGAGTTGGAGCAATTGTTTCAAACTGTTAGCAAATGCAAAAAACTTGAAATTCTTCAAAAAACATTTTCAAACCATGTTTCGCGGATAACACCCTCATTGCCACCAAGTTTTAACTTGTGCCATGCATTTAAAACTGCCTAATCTGAGTCTTAACAAACCTTTTTAAACCCCTGATTTTAAACGTATGAAATGCTTCAAAGCAAAGCATTAATTGCCACAGATACAAATTTTCAAGGTGATCTGTTGCAGTGAAAAATTTAAGCTTCAAAAAAAACGAGAAAAAGACCACCAGAGTTATAAAAAATTAAAAATCTTGCAAACTTAGCCAAAATTCCGCCGATACCTAGTCAAAATTGACTCCACACTTATACTGGGTTGGGTACCAAACACGTTTACATGTACGAAACAACAAAAATAACTCTAAAACATGTAGATTTAAATGTCTGGAGACGTTTTATTTCGAAACTTGACAGAATAAAAAGATAGCTATACAAAACGCCGTTAATATCAGATCTAATATAATAGCTGTCTGATATATTTTTTGAAGTTGTATTGGGGTAAAATTTCAAGACTTTCACTAGTTTTAAATGCATTTACAACTTACCAGAATACGCCTGAGAACTAAAAATATTCGACTGATTTTAATTTCGTTTCGCATGGCTACTTTTTAACCCTGTCAAGTTTTAGAAAAAAACACCGAAAATTTGAATCGACAAGATTCACAGCACGCACACAAGCTTGCCGGCTTGTTCTTCACACTTTCCCTATTGTGCTGAGCGCCAAGCAGGCAAGCGATGAATATCATTTTTTAAAGTCTTAACCACTACGCCATCGCGCCGGCAGTGATCAGTAATCAGTAGTAAGTTGTAAAACTGATTAGTCATTATGCCAAACTAGATACAAGTTAGGAAGATCATTTGGAATTTTGTTTGTCTTAACTGTTTTTTTTTGTTTTGTTTTATTTGCCATTTTTATCCTCCATTCACGAGAAAGCGAATTGTATCGCTATACTTTGGACGGGAAGTCCGCACTCGCTTGGGAGTTGCCTTTTTCGAGGTTTATGGGCCACCTGTCTTCCACATAAAGGTGGGGCGTCCCTTTAAGTGCCTTGCCCAAGGACACAACAAGCGAACTTGCCGGCTTGTTCTCCACAACCTCCCATAAATGCCGAACGCCAAGCAGGGAAGCTATAGATACCATTTTTTAAAGTCTTTTGGTATGACTCGACAAGGGAAATGAACCCCAGGTCTACCGACTGCGAAGCGGACGCTCTAACCACTACGCCATCGCGTCGGTCCAACAAACTCTCCAACAAATTATTCCCACTAACTCCAGTCTCCCCTATATCAAAATCTTCATGGTAGCAGTAAATCGGTACTTATAACAATGTTATTTAATGGAAAATGGATGTAAATAAACAAAATAGAGGAGCTTGAAAATGAACAAGTAGTTAAAAATTTGTTATCAAATTGTTGGGTTAATCATTCGCTGAATGTTAATTAAAGATTTTTGTCTAGAGCTCAGAAACCTGTCATTTTACAAAATTTTCCGAAAACCTCTTTCGAGGAGGTTTTTTGCTATATGTTGTTTTCTATTGCAACTGTGCTTTTGAACCTTTTGAGAAAAAATACCATTTTAATGGCGGACGGTTGGTGCCAGGCTGTCTAAATTGTGATCCTAGCTGTAAATATTTTAGCTTTCGCAATCCACGTCGTCCCGCTTAGCTTTGGATGTCTGGCGGTTTGTGAGCTGTGCAGGCGCTATTTTTGGTGAAATTGGTTTAAATTTTTGTGCTGACAGTAACTGAATCCACTTTGGCGATCTTTTCATCTCACCGGCGCGATGACGTAGTGGTTAGAGCGTCCGCTGCGCAGTCGGTAGATCTGGGGTTCATTTCCCAGTCGAGTCGTACCAAAAGACTTTAAAAAATGGTGTTCACAGCTTCCCTGCTTGGCGCTCAGCACAAAAAAAAGATAATGTGGAAAACAAGCCGGCAAGCTTGTTTGTTGTGTCCTTGGGCAAGACACTTAACGGGACGCCTCTATCTTTATGTGGCAGACAGGTGGCGTACCCGTCCGTACTTCACCGGGTTACAATTGTGAAGTTGCACTTAACGGGACGTCCCCACCTTTATGTGGCAGACAGGTGGCCCAAACACCTCGGAAATAGCAACTCCCAAGCGAGTACAAACGTCCCGTCCAAAACATAGCGATACAATTTGCTTTCTCGTAAATGGAGAGTAAACATGGACAATACACTACAATACAATACAAAACAATACCAAAATACAATTGCGTAATGTTTAATCACATCAGGGCAAGGCATAGCTGCTTTTGTTGCTATGCCGGAAATAAGGCAAGTAGCGCATCCAAAGAACTTAATACCGCCAACGTCAATAGGAAAGGTAACACCGCAACAAATTGTAAGATAGGTTTACCACTAAACAGTTTATTTCTGTAATTATGAAAGCAATCACCATTTGGCTGCCACTATCATTTTTGACTGTGTTTCCATCTCTCCCCTCTCACACTGTTCAAAGGTAGGCCTATAGGTGATAGTTTGTGGCAAGATTCTTTCTTTGTGAGTATTAACAGTTATGATTAAGAGAATATGATGATCACAATTTTGTTTACAGGAATCGTGGAAGTGCATAAAATTCATTAAATTTTCGTTACTGCTCATGCAAGAGCCCGATGGGTGCTGCCGTCGCAACCGGTTGAGCCGAAATACTAAACCCCGACATTACTGATGGGGACGACGCCGGCCAAGCCGGCTAGTGAGATATACTTTTATAAATCAAACATAAAAAACTCAACATTTACTCGATAACCAACCACTCACAAATAACAACACACGCAGTTGCCAATGTATATCTATACACATTATTCGCACCTGCGTAAGTTATTATTTGTGAGTGGTTACTTAATTTTTGTTTATTTTTGCCTTAGATAGCATCCGATCTTTTGACTGGATTGTTTATTTGGATTTATTATAAAATATAATTTGGGCCTTTCATACTCAGCATTGTTGAATAAAAAACTTCACCATCTGGAATTGAAGCCAGGCTTCCGCGTGACTTGTGCTTGCCATTATACAGAGGAGAACTGAATTAGTCAGTTTATTAGTAAAAAGGATAAAGCCAAAATGCTGGTAAACAATTTATTGAAACGTTTCGCTTTTATCAAAACTTTTTTAGCTATTAATCAACACTAAAAGCAACTGCTTTTAGCCTAAAAGGAAAACGTTTTAATAAAATGTTTACTATTTTGGCTTTATTCATTTTACTAAGAATTGCGCAAAAATCCTATTTTTATGCTTCTAGTCAGTTTATGTTTTTTTTGTTTTTCTAAATAGCATAAAGCCAATGTTTAAAATAAAACTTTGCTGGCCGAATAGTAAATAGCCTACCTCCAAACATCAATTGGCTACAAAATGTTCCATTACTGACAAACCAGTATTTTAAAATAGCAGGCAATTTTTGCCGATAGTAATACAATTCAATTTTAATAAAAGTTCAAAATCCATTTATAAGGAATACGGTTACTCTTACCAAAAATCCATTTAGCGCAGCCGTGCTTAAGCAAAATCGAAATCATTTGCTGGCTTCATCGTAAGCTTGGTTTGATTTTTCTCAAAACGTGAGATTGTTCGGCAAAGCATTAAGTGCTTTTTTTTCACCAAATGAAACAAACAAAACTAACTTCTGACGTGGCTCAAACTTCGTGTTTCAGGAGAATGCATTTTAATCAAAATCAAAAATTGAACTACAAACAGCTAGGGTCCGAGTCTCTTACTATTGGATGGCTGCTGGCAGTCCCGTAGCACTCCAACTTCGGGCCCGCCCCTAAAGTAAGTGCAAGAGCCCCTGCGCACAGGTCATATCACTTTAGAGGTGTAAAATTGAAAAGCTGCATTAAGAAAATACACCACAATTTGTACATAAGTAAACAGGCTAATGTCAGAATAAAGCATGCCGATACCGAAGGTGCAAGTCATAAAAAATTCGGTACCGATGCCAGAGTTCAGTAGGACATTTATGCAGACACTGCGAAACGAAAGCAATGACACTGAAAAACATGAAAAAGTTATAAAAACACAGTATCATTTAAATAGTCTGGAGCGAACCTTTTTGTTCGCAAATGCTGTTATGACATTGTCATAATCAAGAGATCGGGCGCAGTCATTTTCGATTGACAACATGGCTAATGAAGATAGTCTACTGTCTGTCATAGACGTTCTATTAAAAGTTTTGATCAGTTTCAATTTGCTGAAGCTTCTTTCAGCGCTGGCAACAGTCACGGGGCAAGTTAGTAAGATTCGAAGTGCGATGTACACATTCGGATACAATTCAAATAAATGAGTCTTTAGATTACAGTGTTTCCCAACCTTTTTTGTTGGCGGACTAATTCCAAACCTGCCAAAGTATTTGCGGACTCAAAACGCGACAATGAAGGCCACTTCACACAGAGTATGATTAGTTTACAACGTTACGTCCCTTAATCACAATTTGAGTGAAGAGGCCACGAAACAAACACAATGAAACTTTACAGAACTTAAACACAGTCAGTTTAATGCCACAAACAGAAGCTGCTATTACTACTTTCAATGGGAACCTTGTCCCCGGACTTTCGCTACTAGCTTGTCGAAATTAGGGTCTATGGTTGTCAACGCGCATCTAATGTCATCTTCTGGTTGAAGTTGGTTGCGGTACTTGGTTTTTATCATAGCTAAAGCTGAAAATCCAGCTTCGCAGAGATATGTAGTTGGAAAAGGTAGGAGAGCTTTTGTTGCCTGCCAACAGAGATCAGATAGATTTGGTTCCTTTGATTGCACTTCTGCCCAAAATTGAGTCAGAGATACATTTTCGAACTTGCTCCTCCACAGTTGTCGATTCTGCAACTCAATCAGCTGTTCAGCTATGCAGTCCATATCAGGGTGAACATGCAATGCTGATACCTCGAAAGGGCATCGTACCCAGTTAAACTTTTTGCTGTAATCATTAGGAGGGATATATCTATCCAACTCGGAAAGAAATGAAGAAAGGTGATCAAGAAATATCTCACGAACGCTGTCCAAATTAAATTCTTCTTCTTCTACAAATGAGTTTAATGCTGGAAACGCAGCTATCTTCCCTTGTTCCATTCGATGCATCCACAACTCCATTTTAGCTTTGAAAGTGATAATATCTTCAGACACATCCAAAAATATTTTGTCTTTCCCCTGCATAGAGGTATTTAGTTGATTTAAATAACTGAAAAAATCAGCTAAAAATAACAACTTTGCAATCCACTCGTTGTCTTTGAATCGCTCTGAAAGCTCATGTTTTCGTTCTTTTAAAAAAGCACCTACTTCGTTGCGTAAGCTAACTATTCTCTGCAACACTTTTCCTCTTGATAGCCAACGGATGTTTGAATGATACAGAAGTCCACTGTGTTCAGCTCCCATTTCGTCACAAAACACGCGAAATAAACGAGTGCATAAGGAGTGGGATTTTATATAATTGACAACACATACAACCTCCTTGAACACTGAAGCCAGGTTTGCTTGAATGTCTTTAGCGGCAAGATTTTCTCTGTGAAGGTAACAGTGGACAATTAAAATGTCATTGTTTTGCTTTTTCGCAAAACTCATAAATCCTTTTTTGATTCCCATCATAGCTGGAGCACCATCGGCGCAAGCAGACACGCAGTCAGTCCACAAAAGCTGATGTTCTTCAAAAAAAGAATCTACCTTTTTATATATTTCTTCCCCTGTGGTGTATTTAGTCAGCGGTCGACAAAAGAGAAATTGTTCTACATAGTCATCGGCAGTGCGATAACGTACAAACACCAACAGCTGGGCGTCGCTTCCTATATCTGTTGTTTCATCTAACTGCAGACTAAAATTTTTACTTCGCTTCACAGCAGCAATCGTCTGCTGTAGAATATCAGCTGAAAGTTCTTCGATTCGTCGTTTGATTGTGTTGTCTGACAACGGAACCATAGCCAGTTTATAAGCAACAACCTCTCCGCACATTATCCGGGCCATTTCAATGGCTGCAGGCTTAATCAACCGTTCTCCTGTTGTATGAGCAGCTTTAGCTCTAGCAATTTTCCACGCAACAGAATAGGAAGCTAGCACTGCATCTTTATGAGAGTAGGCTACTCCTCCCCAAATACTTGGACGATCAATGCGGCTTCTCTTGACATGCAGTTCCTTGCTCTTAAAGAATTCGTAATCTTTGCCAAGGTACTTTTCGTGTTTAGATCTAAGGTGCCGTTGAAGTTTAGCTTCTTTTAAAGAGCTGTGAGCTAAAACTTCTAAACACAACACACACTGTGGCCTGACCTCGCCATTTACTTCCACTGACGTGAATCCAAATTTTAAAAAGTCTTCGTTATATGAAAATACTTGTTTTCGTTTTGCCATTGAAAATCGTCTGTTGTACTACGATAAAATTTACTGCAGTTTAAATTTCAGACTCGTCCTCGTGGTTAGGACTATGCGGGAGCAAGATAAAAAAGAGAAAAGGAATGCGAGCGCAAAGGCATGCATGACAGATTCGTTGTGATGTAATAAAACAAAATTTATTACATTTCACTCCCTAGGGAAGTTTCAACATTACAAAAAAGTCAAAGCGTGCGCATTGCGCAATGAATAAAAAAGTTCCAAAATCGTTAAAACTGGTTACCTATATGCGGTTATAAGGTTTTATCGTTAAAACTAGTTGATGTTATTTTGAAACTTGTTGTTGTGCTCGCGGACTCATCAAATCCTTCCACGGACTCAAATGAGTCCGCGGACTCGGGTTGGGAAACATGGCTTTAGAAGATAGTTCAGAAAGTCTTGAGCCGTATTGAGATTGCGTTTTTTTTGTAAAATTAAAACAAACCGCTGTAGCTCAGCGCTCATTTCATCACAATCAATGTCACCGAACTTTTTTTGGAACTCTTTACAGCAAGTAAGAAGAGCATTTTCTTGTTGCACAAGCAAAAGTTTGTCTCGTGTGTACAAAAACGAAAAGGCGGAAGAAACCTCACGTAACAAATTAAAGCGCTCCTTTATTGACATAATAGCCTGGTCTACTAATGGATAGAAAAAGTTGCTTTTAAATTTCAGTTCAGGAGTAGCTCGTTGTTCCTCTTCACCTTGGTAATCAAACAATCTTCTTTTCTTTCCACTTCTTGACGGAGGAAAAGAAGGATCAATATCCAATTCCTGTGCTATTTCAACAGCAGATGTTGCGGCACTGTCATAACCCGTTGTGCGATAGTTTTGCAAAAACTTTTTAGTTGCCTGGATTTCCGTTTCCATTGTATGAAGGAAGACTCCATACCATTGAAGAATCTTGCTTGCTTTATTGACTTGGAATAGGATATCATACCAAATAAACACCGACAAAAGAAAACTCCATTTTGATAAATGAGCTATCAACGATTTTGTTTCTGAGGCAGCTCTTCCATCTTTTCTTTCTATGGAAATGGCTTCCAAGTCTTTCAGTGCCAGCAACACCTCTTTTAAATTGTATCGAAGAGGTTTGATGCATTTAATTCTGCTTTCCCAACGAGTATCAGATTGTGACTTTATGGACAGCTCCACATGTTTCTTCAAAATTTCCCAACGCTGAGCAGAGGAAGAAAACAGCACATACAACCTTGTAAGTACTCCAAAAAATGTCAATGCTTCCGTCGATGAATTAGCACTGTCAACAACAACTAAGTTAAGGATGTGGTTTGCACAGGGCACGTAAACAGCTTTGGGATTGATGTCTAGCATTCTTGCTTGGACCCCAGAATGTTTTCCTTTCATGTTAACACCATTATCATATGACTGACCTCGACAATCAGACAATTCGAGTTGCAGTTCGGTCGCTTTTTCTAAGAAAGCGTCCAACAAGCCTTTCCCAGTACTGTCACTTATTCTCAAGTAGCCAAAAAATGTTTCTTTAACAACAGCAGCTTCTTCATTACATAGTACATAACGGAGAATGGCAGACATTTGTTCATGATGTGACATATCTGAAGTGCAGTCCAAAATTATAGAAAAATATTTTGCCAATTTCAATTGCTGTAAATTTTCTTTTTCAACTTCTGTCGCTAGCAATTCAATTAGTTCATTTTGTATGGTAGGACTCAAATAGTGATCTTTAGTGTTTTTATTCTTGATTCTGTCTTGAAGCTCTTTTAGGATCGGATCTCTTCTTGCCAAAAGCTCATATATACCCAGAAAATTTCCATTGTGAGGAGATCCTAAGACTTCTTCAGATCCTCTAAAAGCAAGATTCCTTTCCGATAGAAACAAGGCAATGTCGATAAGTCTCTCTAAAACATTTCTCCAAAAACGTCTTTCATTGAAAAAAATATTCATCTCGCGTTTGTCGATAGTGGATGAATTTCTTATCCCTTCAGCTAGCAACATCCATTGACTGCAGCATTCTTGGTGGGAAATGCCGTTTTCATGGTCTTTCAGTTTTTTCGAAAAACCCTCCCATGTATTTATACCACTACAAAAGGGGCTTAGTGTTTTTCCAAATAGCTTACAACAAAAGCAAAAAACTTGATCTGATTCCCCAGAATAAACTAGCCACGACCGTGAAACACTTTCACCATTAGGTAACACACGTTTATAATGGTTGGAGGAAAAACGTCGCCTTGGAGTTGTGTTATTATATGGAAAATTCATTATTAGTTGATGTGGTCCACGCTTTACTATATCACATCGTTGAGCATCAGAAATACTTTCAGGCCATTTACATGGGTCATCAGGGATAGGGGTAAATTGAGATTCAGTTATTTTTGATATTGAAGGTTGCGTATTGGCAGGTAAATCACAACTTACATTTTCTGGAAATTCACAATCACTTTGATGCTGATCGTCATAGTCTTCTTTTTCTTGTACACTATAGTTTTCTTCATCCCTCTCGGTACTAGTGCCAGGTCTACTCTGCTCAGTAATCTTGAAAAAATCTGTCATCTTGGGCAATTTCGCTACAGCATCTCGAGCAGTGGCTGCTTCTTTTCTCTTTTGAGCACCACTTTTTGAACGTTTCATTCTATACAATGTCAATAAAATACTTTATCTGCACTCTGCAGTGTATATATATTGTCCCGGTATTTATAGCCAAACAGAATTCCAGACCATTCTATGATTGTTGCGTAACAACGGCATTGTTGCGTCAATCGAATATTCAAGATTCTACCAGAAAATCAATCGAAATATTCTAGATTCTGCGAGATAAAATGACGTTGCATTCACTTATGATGTCACAAGCCAATTTCTTCCTACAGTTTAAATCGGTTGTAAACAAGTCTGCTGAACTGCAAATAGTCACGTAGCCAAAAAGCAATTTCAGACTAACTTGGGCCCCCAAAGTTGGCCTGGGCCCCCCCAATTGGGGGGTTTGGGGGGCGGCTGCTACGTCTCTGGCTGCTGGAAGCAAAAGTGCAACATAGGCTGTATAGGTTTATGCTGTTAGCCAATGAACTCAGTCTGCCAGTTCCTTGCAGAAAATATTGGTACTTATGAAGAACCTTAAATCCAAGATAGGTTAAGCTAGCGTACCGGTCGTTGTTAAATGTAATCTGCCTCGGCAATTTTTCAAGCTGAAGCTGATGCTGATGCTGTTTTTCAATATTAACATTTCCGTGATGATTCTTTAAATTGTAAACAAAAAAATTTATGATGAATCAACACTCATTCATCTGACTTAAGTTTCCAAAATGCTAGTATTGTTGCAACTTAAGAAACACTACCTATAGATATAGACAAAAATATGATACAAATACAAAAAAAGGCTTACCAATACTTGCAAGTTAAGCATATTCGTACGTCAACAGTCAAATACAAACACTTATTTGGTGCATCTTATAGAAAAAAGTAAAGTTTGCGTTGTAGCAATGCAGCGTCACACTTGTGCTGAGAGTTGTCAACTCAATACCACATTTTCCCTTGAGTAATTTTTATAAAGCTACCTCTTTTCGACTGAGCTTACTTTTCGCACGCTTTAATTTATATCTGCTTGCTTCATATAAAATTTGGTTCTCCTATAATGAAATATAAATTCCTTTTCACCCCAATAGCTACAATCGGGTGAAATTGGACTTATATTTGAAGAATAATTATTCTAAATGCTATAAAACTTAATTGTGCAACATCTCATGGTTTTATAGCAGGTCGCCAAGAAAGGTGAGACGTTGATGTGACAACATCTGGCACTGCAAAGCACTACCAGTAACTAATAAGCCTTCATACAAGAACAAATAGTTTGTTCACAATTTCGATGCTGTAAATATGATTAGACATTACGCTATAAAAACGGAGTTATTTTCCATAAACTGCAAAAAATGCTTTGCCGAACAATCTCACGTTTTGAGAAAAATCAAACCAAGCTTACGATGAAGCCAGCAAATGATTTCGATTTCGCTTAAGCACGGCTGCGCTAAATGGATTTTTGGTAAGAGTAACCGTATTCCTTATAAATGGATTTTGAACTTTTATTAAAATTGAATTGTATTACTATCGGCAAAAATTGCCTGCTATTTTAAAATACTGGTTTGTCAGTAATGGAACATTTTGTAGCCAATTGATGTTTGGAGGTAGGCTATTTACTATTCGGCCAGCAAAGTTTTATTTTAAACATTGGCTTTATGCTATTTAGAAAAACAAAAAAAACATAAACTGACTAGAAGCATAAAAATAGGATTTTTGCGCAATTCTTAGTAAAATGAATAAAGCCAAAATAGTAAACATTTTATTAAAACGTTTTCCTTTTAGGCTAAAAGCAGTTGCTTTTAGTGTTGATTAATAGCTAAAAAAGTTTTGATAAAAGCGAAACGTTTCAATAAATTGTTTACCAGCATTTTGGCTTTATCCTTTTTACTAATAAACTGACTAATTCAGTTCTCCTCTGTATAATGGCAAGCACAAGTCACGCGGAAGCCTGGCTTCAATTCCAGATGGTGAAGTTTTTTATTCAACAATGCTGAGTATGAAAGGCCCAAATTATATTTTATAATAAATCCAAATAAACAATCCAGTCAAAAGATCGGATGCTATCTAAGGCAAAAATAAACAAAAATTAAGTAACCACTCACAAATAATAACTTACGCAGGTGCGAATAATGTGTATAGATATACATTGGCAACTGCGTGTGTTGTTATTTGTGAGTGGTTGGTTATCGAGTAAATGTTGAGTTTTTTATGTTTGATTTATAAAAGTATATCTCACTAGCCGGCTTGGCCGGCGTCGTCCCCATCAGTAATGTCGGGGTTTAGTATTTCGGCTCAACCGGTTGCGACGGCAGCACCCATCGGGCTCTTGCATGAGCAGTAACGAAAATTTAATGAATTTTATGCACTTCCACGATTCCTGTAAACAAAATTGTGATCATCATATTCTCTTAATCATAACTGTTAATACTCACAAAGAAAGAATCTTGCCACAAACTATCACCTATAGGCCTACCTTTGAACAGTGTGAGAGGGGAGAGATGGAAACACAGTCAAAAATGATAGTGGCAGCCAAATGGTGATTGCTTTCATAATTACAGAAATAAACTGTTTAGTGGTAAACCTATCTTACAATTTGTTGCGGTGTTACCTTTCCTATTGACGTTGGCGGTATTAAGTTCTTTGGATGCGCTACTTGCCTTATTTCCGGCATAGCAACAAAAGCAGCTATGCCTTGCCCTGATGTGATTAAACATTACGCAATTGTATTTTGGTATTGTTTTGTATTGTATTGTAGTGTATTGTCCATGTTTACTCTCCATTTACGAGAAAGCAAATTGTATCGCTATGTTTTGGACGGGACGTTTGTACTCGCTTGGGAGTTGCTATTTCCGAGGTGTTTGGGCCACCTGTCTGCCACATAAAGGTGGGGACGTCCCGTTAAGTGCAACTTCACAATTGTAACCCGGTGAAGTACGGACGGGTACGCCACCTGTCTGCCACATAAAGATAGAGGCGTCCCGTTAAGTGTCTTGCCCAAGGACACAACAAACAAGCTTGCCGGCTTGTTTTCCACATTATCTTTTTTTTGTGCTGAGCGCCAAGCAGGGAAGCTGTGAACACCATTTTTTAAAGTCTTTTGGTATGACTCGTCAAGGGGAATGAACCCCAGATCTACCGACTGCGACGCAGACGCTCCAACCAATCTTCTTCTTTGTATTTCGGCTTATCCTTGATTAGGGGTCGCCACAGCAGATATCTGCATTTTTATAACATGGCATTTGTTTTACGGTCGGATGCTCTTCCTGCCACCAACCCTCTATTCGGAAAGAAAACTGGGTCACCTGTCTTCCACATAAAGGTGGAGGCGTCCCGTTAAGTGCCTTTCCCAAGGACACAGCAAGCGAACTTGCCGGCTTCTTCTTCACAACCTCCCCTAAATGCCGAGCGCCAAGCAGGGAAGCTGTGAATACCATTTTTAAAGTCTTTTGGTATGACTCATCAAGGGGAATGAACCCCCGGTCTACCGAATGCGAAGCGGACGCTCTAACCACTACACCATCGCGTCGGTTTGACGCTCTAACCAATAAAAATTGAAATATTTTTCATAAATTGGTAAAAAAGGATAGTTTGGGAAGATTAATGAAGACTGATTTATGCCGATTGACACTTTGCAAAATGAACACCATCTGACGAATGAAACAACCATTTTAAAAATTTAGTGGAGATATTTGTTTTAAAGTATCGCCAAGGTTTGAAAATTATCTTTTTGGTATTTATGAGTGAATACGATTTTCAATTAAAATGACTTTATGCAACATCTACTGCAGTAGTGGCCTTGGGTATGAGCAAACTGGGGAAATCCCGTGGGCCGTCTTACCTGATTTGTCGCCTAAAAGGCCTCTCACTTAAGTTCTCGCGTTAAAAGGTGCATAAAAGTGTTGTAAATAAAAATTTTAGACACTTAGGTATGTTTTGGTCAAAATTACTTAACAGGCTCTCTCCAGTCACTTTTAGGCTTTTACAGCACAATCTATACAGTAATACGCCTATATTATTACACTTTTTCATTGATTACCTGTAATGCCTCGTATGAATAGCAAATGTGCTAAAAAGAATTTAGAAGCTTGCTGTTTATTGTTCAGTTTGCAACAGACCACATGTTTCAAAATTCTTAACTACGTCGTGCTTGCCGTTTATTGCAAACCACTCTGTGGCAAACCTGTCACGTGATGGTCCAATGACCTAATAGGTCGAAAAAGCGGTATTCGCATTTCATTGTCTTTAAAGAGTGATACGGTTGGGTGACATATGTATTTAGGACTAAATCAAATCGATTTGTGCATTTAAACAAATGCATTTATTTTATACGCATTTGCCAGTAAATCAAATTGATTTGTGCATTTAAGCAAATCAATTTGATTTAGTTATAAATGTTGTCCTAAATTATATCGTATGTAATGAGCAATGAGCAAATGGCGCCCTATATAGGAATAGCTAATCGGCCGAGCTCAATGAATAAAACGCTTTTTAAAAGTTGATTGAATAAAAAAAGAATATACTCTTACGTTTGTTGCTTGCTTAAATTGATAGACGAATTACTATAAATCAATCAAAAATCAAAGCCTAAGAGATCAAACGGAAAATGGAGTTACAGCAAGTCATCCCTATATTAACAGTTAAATGATTTCTACATAGTGAATAAAGCAGAAACTGGTTTTATGAATGTCAAATATTTTTATTTTTATGGATTGTAAAATTTTTGAACAAATCAGGTGACATTAAATATGTCATAGAACTCTAGGGTTAAGACTGGCTAGGGCTAGAGGATACTTAAAGCTGAAATATTAAAGCCAATAAAAGTTTAAACCTGCAGTAAAAGCAGTACCTTACCGTTTTTTGTAAAACTTGTTTATGATCTATCTTTTTGAACATTATTTAAGGTCGAAAACGATATAGGGGAGTAATGGTTTATTGTTAGTAAGCTTAAAATAGCTGTTAAATTCGAAAGCAAAAGCTAAAATAATATAATCAATCAAATTTTTACGTCGAGGGTTAGCGCTCATTTTTAAGCTAGTGCTCACAATTTTTCTGTGATCAGGTTTTGAAATAAAACTCTAACAAATATAAAATTTTGGAGAGTAGCAGTCAATCAGTTCGCTCAGAAAATGAAGCAGAAGTGCAATATCAAAGCTAAAGATGTAAAACCTTGCGAAAGTTTGGACTATAATTGTGAGACTGTTGTTAATTTTTGAAATTCGCAAATGCTATCCGTAAGTTGCCATGCTTTGAAACAATTAGCAAAAGTTGAGATAATAGCAAAATGTAATTTATCTTGCATAAAAAACAAAATTTAAAGAGAAGTCGTAAGCTGAAATTGCAGAACCTGCAACAAAAACTTGCTGTACTATTTTTTTTGCATAAATTGATGTTTATTTTACTGCTTTTTGTGACACACTAAAAGTCTTTTTTTGACGAAATAAATCTTTAAAGGTAGCTTTGTAAATAAGCTAAAGATGTGGGCAAACAAGGTTGACAAAAAAGAAAGTTAAAGCATACATTTTGAAACCAACACCAAAAATAAAAGTGTGCATAACTTTATATAACAGATTATTTTTTTAGGTCTTTTAGCAAGCAGGTCTTGCTAGGCCCCTTGGCAATGTTTTTACCAAGTTTTATAAAAATTCACCAACAACTACAAAAATATTAAAGTTTTCAAGCAACAAAGTAATAAATTACGACTCGACTTGAAAAATAAAACTAAAAATTTATGTTTTGTGTTTTCAATTTTATATAATTTCTCACGTTTAAATTATTATATAGCCAATGTATTTCACAAACATGCTTTAGTTATTACTTTGACCCTCTTAAATTTTTCGTTATAGCGATTTTTCAAAAAAACGTCGAAAGCACAGCCATTTCGCTTCAAAACGGCGCTAGTATTTTAAGGCCTGTGATAATTTCGAAAAGTTTGCTCGTTGATATGTTGAAGGTGAAACTGGGACACCTAATTATCACAAAAACTTTCTCAAAGAAATACTCTGCCTCCCAACAATTAATCGGAATTCGCCAATCACGTTGCAAAACCAAGCTATAATTTACGACCAAAACATAGGTTTCATTGTGGGTCATCCAAATCTTCATACTCGTAGAAGTCGAGGAATGCTGCTTGAGATGGTTGTAGAAAAATTACTCTATAGCTAACAAAAATACAATATTCCGATCAAGTTTACTTAAGCGATATTTCAAATAGTGCTTAAAAAGTGCGCTTTGGTCATTGCCAAACATTGATTTTTGTTTGTTTTACTTGGTTCTGTGAGCTCGCCTTCAGGTTAAGCGTTTTGTTTTGGTTTGTCCAACATGTTTAGCATTGCAAAAAGTACAGGCAAATCCGGTTAATTCCATAGTCAATATGCCAAGCTCTTTTATGCAATTAAGCGGATTATGCATTTATCCAAAATTAGTATAAACACACAAATAAAGCACTGCAGAAACCAAAGTATTGTTTAATCATACACAAAAACGTTGCAATCACGTGAAATACTGCGCAATAGTAGTTGATTTGCATGTTGTTTTGCATGCTCTCTTGTAATTGTTTTTCTAAACGAAAAAATGTGTCCGTGTCTGCGCCGTCACATTGCAAACGTCGCCGAATTGTGTCAAAAGCGTTTAACACTTCTTTATTTTTTGGCGGGGTGATGAGAATTTAATTGACAGCGCTTACCGGCAATTGCAAAGTACGCGTTCAAATTTGTGCTCGCACAATGTAAAAAAATCTGTTGCAAGATCAAAGAATTTTGCAATGCTGCAAAATTAACTTTTGCAAACATAAGAGATGCTGCCTGAAATTGATCAAAGAAATCTTGCATTACGTACTCCCACTGCGCTCGTAATTGGCGTTTGTCTTTCAAGAATGCCAAAACTTTTTGCCGAAGACGGATTTTTGTCACTTGATTTTGCAAATAACACTGTGATTGATTCAATAAGAAGTTTCTATTTCTATTCAATTAAACGGATTATGCATTAATGCGATATGCGATTGATCTGACTATTTTCTTAGAAAAAGATAGGCTATGGTTTGGGATTTTTAATTTTTATGCAATAACACATATTATGCGATTACCCCATATGTGATTAACCGGATTTGTCTGTACATTAGGCAGCATCAAACCGTAGTTTTGACAGGTTAACTTTTGTTTCAGTTTGATGGTTTTATTGTCTGTTTTGACGAAAGAAGTTGGTATGACCATCGAATTTCGATGTTGATTGTGATTACTACAAAAAACACAGTGGCCGCAAGATCTTGATAGAGGATCCTTTGTCATTAGACTTTTCGATGTTTATCGACAATTATCTAAAATTGTAGCAGAAGTGATGCCAAGCAAAGTTTTTTTTTTATAACCATTAAAACCTTTACTATCATTAAAATACAAACTGAATTGCAAGCTCACAGGTGGAAACAATCGAATTCTGTAAGCACCAGGTGGTGAGCTCACAGAACCAAGTAAAACAAACAAAAATCAATGTTTGGCAATGACCAAAGCGCACTTTTTAAGCACTATTTGGAATCACTTAAGTAACTTTAATCGAAATATTGCATTTTTGTTAAGCTATAGAGTAATTTTTCTACAACCATCTCAAGCAGCATTCCTCGACTTCTAAGAAGATTTGGATGACTCAGAATGATGACCCACTATGAAACTTTTAATTAAAATTCAGCCAATGATTAAGGCAACAATTCAATAATTAATTTTTAACTACTTGTTGCTCATTTTCAAGCTTCTCCTTTTTGTTTAACCACTAAGTTATCTATGGTTTAACTAAACGTTTACATAGCCTAGTTTTTATTACAATGAGCACTCGGTTCCTTTCATATTTATTAATTTGTTTATGACGTCATGTTTACATTTTAGTCTCATATTATGCTGTTATTATGTGAACTGCTTTTGATATCTACAGGCTAAGACAGATTTTTTAACTTTTCTTTATTCTTATATGTATTTACATCCATTCTCTGTTAAATAACATTATTTTAGCGACCCGATTTACTGCTACTACGAAGGTTTTGGTTTACGTATTGTAGAAACATTTAACCTGTATTATGCTGGCCACGCAGAGTTTTTTCACAAAATTCTTTTGATGCTGTTACCAGTAGCTGATGAAATATAATTTCCGGTATTAAAGTTAAAACTGAATGATTCCCTGCATTAAATTATTGTTATCGTACCAACGCCCTTTTGAAAAAAAGTGCTCTTAACCGAGTTCGCCGGAAGTCAAACTGCCGCCCTGGAAACAACAGTCTTTTTGCACGTTTTGTTTATCGCACTTCACTATGTCATCTATTTTTTTCACTCTAATCTAAACACAAAACGCGTGGCTTCAGGCTTTTACTAATTATCTATATAAGAAAAAAAAGTGACAATTCGATCGGTTATTTTTATATTTGATTTTGCTGGTTTAATCGTTGGAGGATAAAGTTTAGTCAATTTTCTAGTGCTGGTTTATTCAAAGCTTTTATCATTCTTTGCTGTCAATATACACCTATTTGAATTTTACTGATTGATTATATCGTTTGGATAGACAACAGCACGGGGAAGGTCCTGGCCTACCGCTTGTGACACCTATATATTAGAAGATTCATCGCCGTCGTGAAGTGGATCCTTACCAATTATTTAAAAGACGTCACAATAGCAAACAATAAAAAGGAAAACTGTATACTTCTTGATAAACAATTGAGCAAACTAAACTACCTCAAATATGTCACACAAAATGGTTGATTGGTGCATCATGATTCTGTGTGAGCAGGGATGATATGAAGGGTGCGAACAGAAGCGCCCTTGTAAAAATAACAGATTTTTAAAGTCGTTTTTATTAAATTTTGTAACTATAAAAAATTCTGAAATTTTTTGAAATAAGATTATACTAGAACAATCTTTATATAATTGTTGGGATAAAGAGGATATTTCTTTGCGTCGAAGGGTTATTTGTCGTTTCTTTCACGATAGTGACTACTTTTTGTTAGTATACTTGTAATGTATGCTCCTACATAGTCTCCAAAAAAGTGTCTCTATGTTTAGCGAAAATTCCTGTCGAAAAAACTTCCTCTTCCCCATATCTCCGAGATTTTTCAACACTCCGGTGTGTGGAATTGTGCATCACGTTGCCAAAGAACTAAGTTAAGAAAAAGCACAAATAATCCTGAAAACACATGTTATTTTAAACGCAGCAAAATTAAAATCTTGTAAACCTTAAAATACGTAATTTCCTCCGCTAAAAGTGTAAAGTTTTTCCGTAGAAAGGAACTCCTCCTTGGTAGGAAACTACTGATCTAGATAATCAAACGTTTCATAATGTTGGTAGAAAAAGACTTTAAAAATCCTGATGTAATCAATATTGCTACTAGCAAAACACCACCAGTTATACTCTAGCCAAATAAGATATATTTTTCAAAATCAAATGACTTTGGCATCACATTACACCCTTTTCAGGATCTATACATTCCGGCACATAATTTTGCATTGTTGCAAACGAAAAAGCGTTCTCTTGCAGACAACCATTTCCTTCGTCAAACTCTTTGCTAGTAAAATTATTAAAACTGGGGTTTTGCTGTTCTGTTTTGTCTATATTTGTGTTTTTTTGTATTAAAGTTTGCAGCGCTGCAATTATGTGCGTATAGGTACTGATGTGGAAAAAATGAACGTCCAATGCATTTGATTTTGATAAACATATTTTTTTGTTAAATTAGATCAATGTTTTATTGCTAGGAGCAACAAGGGAACGTTTTAAGCGTAGTGGCAACATTTGTTGTCAATAACACAGTGTAGATATTTTTATATGTAATCCGTGCTGTAAACAAGAATAATTGTAATGACTTGAATCTAGTTCCTGCTCTTGAAAAAGAGGGCGATACCTTGTAGAATCTTGTTGAAGGTAAACCAGAGACCAGCATCTAAGTCATGTTCTCAAAAAAAGACAAAAAGCTAATAAACATTTTGATGAATCTGATGATGAACTTATGGGAAGCTTTTTTCATTTACCTAGAAGAATATAGAAGTCAGAGTTTAATATGTTCCAAAATGCTGAAAATACTCCTGATAATCAAGTAGGTGAAAGTGATGGAACTACTGATTTGTCTGCCCAAAGATAAAAAAAACAAACAAGCGCATTTTTAAAGAGCAATGCATCAACTTCCGATGAACAATGGCACACCAAAAATTAAGCTGGTTGTACTACAAAAAAGTTCTATTGCGGAAACGTGATTTAATTGGAGCACTTTGAGGTAAAACAAAAAACAAAAAAGAGATCGTAAGTAAACTATAAAACAGAAAAGTAGCAAAACCTAAGCTTATTGTATTGATACTATATCTTCCCAAAAACCTAAACTTGTAAAATGAGCATGGGCTGCATTTCACATTACTCACATTACTAAAAACCAGCAATTTATGATGGAAGCTTTCTGGTCAGAGAAAACTATCAAAAGCTAAACAGCAGATATTGCAACACATTTGTTCAAAAAAAATGCAACATCGAATTGAACTTCTAAAGGACGACTCCACAAAAAACGACTCTCTTCAGTAAAAATTTACAAAACTGTTTCAAAAGTTTACGTTAAATAAAAACAATGAAACGCCTTACACTGTGCAACACTGGCAGATTTTCTGTTTTGGTTATGGCAAGAAACTCAGTTCGCTTTGACATAGTCAATCTTAGGCAGAATTGCTTCCTTTACTTTATTCAAAATATCAACAAAGCGTAGGTAATGTTTAGCTAAGTGAATAAAATGTGACGTTATTTCCACATAGTCAAAATCATGATAGGGTCTTATGCATATCTCCTATTTTCCCTATCCGGTTCCTTCTACTGTTTCTTTAAATGAGTATGGGGCTCAAATGTAGTCAAGAAAAGGGGGACGTCAATCTTGCTCACAAGAATAGAATATGATATTAAGCGGTAGGCTTGTTACACGACTCGATGTGCTTTTTTGTTATTAAATTTTTGACCTAAAATCCTAAAATCTAAAATCTTTACAAGAATCTAAAATTCACAGACCTAAAATTTCTTCTCTTCACAAGCGTAAACAAGGGATCAAAGAGGTCTTGCCAACTATTGAATGTATATAAAGTGCAGGCACACATGTATCGACCGGCAACATTGAAACAAATTTTCTTCATAAGAAATGCTCAGGCCTCTTTTTTTCTCCTAGTAAATCTTCTTCGTGAGCAGAAAATTTTTCCGCTTCGTCCTCAGAGCATTCAAGTCAATTTACAACGTTTGGCTTATTTTTATGGGTACATTATTTTCCTAGAAAGTACAGTTAACCTTGACCTAGTTTCTTTGTTCGGCTCAAGACAAAGATTCTAGACTTAAGAACGCTTCAAAGTATCCCGTCAGGGCCGTTTAATAGTTGGCTAATAAGTAGGTGTTTAATGGTAGACATACAAATCAGTATCGCGCATTGTTTCAAGTTTCTCGAAAAGGCTTATTTTTGTTCTTCACTGCGGCTGAAGCAATCGTGGCCGTATATCGTACAAAAATAAAAATCTAATTTAACAAACACTATTGTGCGATTTCTTGCTGTCTTTGAAATAAAAATTGTTTGAATTGATCATGTATTGACGACGTTAGTGGCCATAGAAAATGGGTCAATTATTCGAAGTGAATTTACATCAACTGGCTCCAAATAATGCTTGCAGGATTATTTACGCTTGCACCCAATAAATTTTTTGAACTGTACTTTGTGCGAGGTGAAGTACTTCAGCAGAAGAATGATCGACGCAATTAGGATAAAAACAGCTGTGCCCGCTACCCCGGCAATCACTGCTGCGCTTGGACAGGCCTGTCTTGGTTCAGGCGTAGCAGGAACTGATAATATGGCAATTCAAGTGAGCGCTCAAGGTGTGAACAAACAATCAGCCAAATATACATAAAATACATTTAAGCCAATAATAAATATGCTCTGATAATTACAGTATAAGCAATTAAAAGCAAAACACACCAAGCGAAATGCTAGAGCTTGTGCGAAATACGCAACTTTGAAATGCTGTTCGACTAGATTCGCAAAGCAATCGCGCGATTGTAGCACAACCGTGCGGCCATTTTGCAATCTTCTAAACGATCATTTTCTCTTGCGTTCCACAAATTGATTTAAGTTCATCACTTTTCGTTGTTTTCTACCATGCATGCTCGAGTTTTGCAATTAAAGACTTACCTTAGACACTCAAGTGGAACGCCTCTGTAGCATCAGGACCAACACCATTCGAAGTCGTGCATGTAAAGGTACTGTTGTTGGTGGTGGCATTCTCTGGCACTACAACACCGCTAGTAAACAGTCGCTTATCAATTGTAATGCATGATCCAACAAAGTGAAACACGGAAAAAATCAAACTCGCAACTAATGCTCATCCTTTTTTCTTTACAGAAACGACAGACAGCTTTCAGCGTTGTGCTTTACCTTCAGGAAAGATGCAGGAGACAAAATTGAACAAAGCCATTTACTTCAACACACGTCACGATACGAAATACTTGCTGGTGTTGAACTGTAGTCATGAGCTAGTAAAAGCAACCACATGAGCGTTTCAATAGATATTATTACAAAATGAGTTGGAATTTAAAAGTTTAAAAAGAAATATTTTTAAATACAAAGAAGTTCAGGGGCGTCTCTTCTGCATAGTTTGAGAAGTAAATGAAATAATCACTTTAAACAATGGAGGCAATTACGGGTAGCATTTATTCATCACTTTGTTTTGGAATTGCCATGAACTGATGCTGCAAATCATCAGTAGATACAAAACGGCAGAAGAAGGGAGACTAGCACCAAAAGTAATTTCATTCATATCAAAAGTTTCGGTTTTAAGATTGAGGTCTAATCACATGTCATTTTGTTGACAAATGTAACCATCACGTTTAGGCCAACGTATGTTGAAGAAACCCATGGTATTTACGAAAAACTTTTTATGAAAAAAATTTACGAAAAACCGTTTGGTATTTACGAAAAACACGAAGAGCTTCAGCAAGTTCTTAGGAAAAAGTGAGACTAGCAGTTGAAACTGGTTCTAGTATTCGCTCTACAGCAAACAAGTCCTTAATCAACCGATTGAAGTTAAACCGATATATCACAAAAAAAAATAATCCGTCTACAAGTACAGAATATGCCAACTGCAACACAAGTAATATGATTTTTACTTGTAGATATAGCTGCACACATCCAAGATTTAGCAAACTGCTATCAGGTTTGTCCAAGGACAAATGTAGAAAGTTGGCCTACGAGCTTGCTGCAAAAAATGATGAACAAGTTTTTCAAAATTGGTTTAATGAACAAAAAGCTGGTTAAGATTTTTGTTTGGGTTTTAACCTCGGTGAATGATTTGATGATTCCGACTCCTGAAGCAACTTCGTTCGCTCGAGCGACTGCATTCAACCTTCATAATGTTGGAATATGTTTTCACAATTAAGGTGACGTTTCAGACCGACATAATTTTGGAGCAAAAAACATATTTCTTGTTGACAAAGCACCACAATGCAAAAGCCAAGAAATGTTGCTACAGAAAAGGATATAACACCAAATGGCGCAATTTCGTCGGCTGAGCGTGGGGAATAGGTGACAGCGGTCAACCCCATCAATGCTATCGCGGCAGTTTTACCACCATTTTGTTTTTCCTCCCGTCAAATACAAAAAATTTTTCTTGGAGGAGCTCTTCATGGATCAGTTGGAGTAACTACAAGAACAGGATGAATAAATAAAGAAATTTTTCTTCAATATCTTTATGTTATCAAAAAGACAAGATGCTCTACCAAAAATCCTGTGCTATTTATCATAGTCCTAGGACAACCATGAATTCCAGATATATATCACAGCAATCGATCGAGCGAAAGAAAGTAATTTTTTTTGTTAACAATATCTCCGCATACCAGCAACAAACTACAACCTTTAGTCAGAGCAATTAGCAATTGTTCCTTGGCTACGCAGTAACCCATGCAAAACATTATCTATTTACGATGTTCCCGCATTAGTTTATCCAGCAGAAATTGCGGTGTGTGTTTCTAGGAATATCTTATTTGAGCTTCAAACTTGAGGTGTTTATCCATAAAGGAGGAATGTCTTATCGAAATAAGATTCCTTCGTCATGGGGCGACTAATCGATACTTTCCTTAAACTGCAGATCATGACCATGACTCACGAGTGCTTCTGTTGCAGCTTCAACTCCAAAATAATCTTCGAGAAACAAACTTTAAAACAAACGAATGCGCTTCACATCCTGAATTTAGAACTCACGTAAAATTATAACTAAATAACTAGAGAGTCAACGAATTCTTTAGTAGTGACGCCAAATGTTTGCTTGTTTTCACCAGAATAGATGCAATCCCGAAAGCAGGACCTCGACAACGAAAAATCTGAACAAGGAAACAAGGATTTACTAAAATTGCAACGAACGCGCAAAATTCAAATTGAAATCGCGAAGCAGTATTATTTAAAAATCAACGAAAAAATAACCCAAAACAGCTAAAAAAAATTTCTCCAAAATGTGATGAGAGAGTTGCCATCTCTAGCAACTGTTGGGACTTCGGAAAGTAATTTTTTTATTTTCAGATAATGTTTAAATGTACTACAACCAAAATGATTGGTTTTAAAACAGTGACGCTTAAGCTTGCCACTGGATATTTTTAGGGATTATAGTTTGGTTGAAACTTATGAACAACCGGTACTTCGGGGGTCACCAACCGTATGCCCGGTATTTCAGGGGCCACCAATCGTATGCCCAATATTTCAGGGGTCACCGACCGTATGCCTGCGGGCGCCAGGTGACCAGCGGGGACGATATGAGTCGCCGGCCAGCCTGTTTTAAAAATATTTCAAAATTTTTTCAAAAGTGGATGGTGTATCTGCAAAGAAAAAACAGGCCAGCATAGGGTTACCATACGACCCGTTTTATCCGGGACAGTGCCGGTTTTAAGCGTATGTCCCGATGTTCCGTCGTGGTGAGGGTGTTCACCTCTTTTTTTAGAAAACACCTTCCTTTAGGGTAAAATGTTTTGATGTCGGAGACAAATGAATAATCGGCACATGATCTTTTAAAAAAATAAATCCTCACTGTTGGTATAGAACAGAAACGCCATCTAATTGATCGCCTTCCTCATGATCAGTACTCAGAAAGCATCCTTCAGTTCAAAAAAGGCTGGTGACCTCTGCAGTATGTTATTAATACCTAAACATTTGATTTATAACGCAAAAACAGGTTTCTACTCCGCCGAACTAAAATGCAAGCACTTGCTTTTATCGGCCTTTAATGTAACCATGCTGGGGAGCCCACTGCAATTTTTGCGGCTACTGGGCAATATCAGAGCTTTAATCTCTCGGTTACTCTCTTGCACGCAATTCTACAAGGCTACGTGTGATTATTTTAAAATTGCTTGGTTTTCGCTGAATTTTCCTGATACCCTCCTTTTTTGAAGTTAGATTTGGGCCATTTAACACTTTGTTTTCTATCACGAATTACTCACTCGAACAAATGATGTCATATATGAGCGCTTTAGCAAGTAGTGGAATGCTTCTACTACATCAAATAAAACCACATTGTTGAAAAATTCAAAAATTTTTAAAAACAAAACATTTTGCAAACAGTAGCAAGAGTCTCCCGCATCTCCTCTATTAGAAACTCCCTTTACCATTATGTCAGAACAACAATTTCAAGAAGCTCTTGTCATGCATACCGCAACGGCCCCAGGGTCGAGCGGGTTAAAACGCTTTTGGAATGGACACTTTGCAATGACTTTCCCTTTGATGGCAAGATTTACAAGCAATTGTTATTAGAAGTAATCAAAGCCGAATGTTGAAGGTTGGATAGAAACTCTAAAGCAAGTTTGGACAATATCAGTGTTCTACCTTCCTCAAATGCTACTACCACTTCTACAAAGTCGTCGGTAGGCTCATGGGGTGCATGGATTCCCGGTTCAACCCTAATCAGCTCAACGTTGGTCTGCAGCGACCCAACAAATTTTCAAACCTTAAATTATACACGATATTGTTTTCAAAATAATTTGAAATTTCCTGACTTTTCCTACTTTTTATTATACTTTAATATGAACCCAAAATCATTATTGCATCTTCAGCATATTTTGAATAAGGAAGTATTTTTTGTCATGTACTCATAAATTTTTGCCAAGAAGCAGCAATGACGCAAGTTAATCCGATTACGTGTGACGTCGGGTTGTTTGTTTTACTGCCAGTTCTCTGTTTAGAAGGTGTGCGTCTCTTCCTTTCGTAGAGGCGAGACCGAAATCAGATCGTAGTAGGTAAACAAACTCTAATTACTAACTTCTTGATTTCTTCGTTGTGTTCATTACAGTGTGCAAACAAAATAATGTTTACATCAAACACAATGTTTTGTACAAATGCAATCTTCCAACAACGGTTTCTCACTTTTCATAAATTTTTTCAAAATTTCTATTTTTTTTAGCAGAGTTTGCTTAATGAAACTGGTTCTGTAACACTGATTTCAGAATAAAAATCTTTTAATAAGAAGGAGCAAAAAAGCTTTTAGATATAAACTGGAAGTGTTGTGAAGTTTTGAGCAGTAGGCCCAGTAGTGAATATTCAAAATTGGGGGCCTGAGGCAAAATTCTAATAAGGGGCCCCGAAAAATTGATTTAGCTATAAATAATTGCAATCAAACAACGCCACCTTTTACAACGCTACAGGGTAGGCTATAGATTGTTGTAAAAAAATTGATGCAGATACATTATGATATATTCATAATTAAAACCATACGTTAGAAACGCTCTTTTGCAGTAACTAGTTACCGCATTTCACGGTTAATCACCCTTCAAAAGAATTGAAGTAATTTGCTCTCGAAAGCATTACAATAATATCACAGCTGTAAGAAATATTCAAATGATTTGCAGCAACACAAGTGTCTTAAAAACTCGCTGTGACTTAATTGCCGTGAAACACACCGCAAAACAGAATTGTGCAGAATATTCAGATGTTATGCAGCAGCATAGGCTATTTTTTTGTCAAAACATCTGAAACCACATTGGTCTATTGTGCAGTGATCATATGGAGTATAACTTACCGCGATGGTAAAAATTGACAAACAAATACGCCAATAAACGCATCAAAAACTAACAATTTTTACAATGCCACAGTCTACTGTCAGATAAGGGCTGACAATATGCTTAGCTAGCGTACTGCTAGACAAAGCTTAAACTTCCTACAAATATGAGTCTTCACATGCGTATAAACGTTATGTCAGTAAAAAAACCATTGAATTTAATCGTAATGCGTTGAGATAGGAGTTATCTGAAATTTTAAATGCTGGCGCTGGTTAACTGCGTTAGGTCAATTAAAAAAAACCAGGAAGTTTAGTTACAATGGTTGTTGCCTTGTTTTTTGCTGAGCACAGGTCAGCAATCAATTCATCAATAACAATATCCACTACATTATTATTTTTGAATTCACTGACACTTGATCACATAGGGCTACTGGTATCATTTTCTGTTTCATTGATAGACACAACCTGGATGCTTGAAAATGTACTTTTTATCTCTCAGTTCTGTAGTAGTAGGGTTGTTTATTACAAGAAATCCGTCCATTAGACTTTGCATTATCAATGTTCCTACTTTCTTCCTTTTGCCTTCGTTATGATGCTATACTTTCGTACTCTATTCAACTTATGCACTTCAACTGTCTGGTATGAGGTAAGGTATACAGCAAATCAAAGACTACTATCTTAATTGAACTGATAATTTACAAATAGATCTGAATAAACAAACCGTTTTGATAAATATGATTGTAGTAGACTTCATGTTTGGATGAGTCACCAGACAAATAAAGCGTTAAAGCCACTAAAATCTTTTATTGTTTTACTATCATAACCAAAGATAGTGGCAAATACCAATCATGAATAATGACTTTACTAATTCTCCTTCACAAATTTCTCTAAAAAGATAAATACACAAGTGTAGCAAATTTGCCGTTGAATCATTGGCTTGATCAGAACACAGCAAGTATAAAGATGTCAAACAACTAACACTTGATGTTTTTAAATCTTGCAAAAACTTTTTGTGCTTGCACATCTCTAATATTACGACTATTTTGCACCACAAACGCAACTACCGATTATTCTTTCAAAGCAAATTTATTTCCGCTTTCACCAGTATCTCACTAACATCAATAAACTGCTCGAGAAAAGATGAATTAATTAATTCACGTTTTGATACAACGGAAAGCTGGACCGACTTCATAAATAAATTATCACAGTTCACAGGCAAGGTCTGGTCTGCTCAAACAGCTTAAGATATAAGTTGTTCTGATCACATCAGCAAAATGAGGTTCCACCATTGTTCCCTCTAAGATTTTAATAAGTGCATAACCGCCGGCGCGAATGCGAAATCGCTTGCAAATGTATGAAAACCGCCGGACAAGTTTTGGCGGACATTGCTGAGCAAACGGTTACACCAGTTTTAGTAACATATTTTGAAAGAGTAAAAGCAGATGCTTGCAGTTAGCCTACTGCTATTTAGTCAGTGTATACGCTAAGCTAACTTTGTATAGCTTAGTTTGCCGATTATGTTGGTTGGCATACAACAACATCCTTCATTTTCCGCTCAGACGTACTTCCATTATGAAACTTTTTTATTTCAGTGCTTTTCAACCGTTTTTGGCATTTGGCCCATTTTCGAAATGCACAGAGGCATGTGGCCCGGTTATACATTTTTCTCGTTTTCGTGAACGTTTTTGGCATTTGGTCCGTTTTCGAAATACACAGAGGCATGTGGCCCGATTATATTTTTTCTCGTTTTCAATAGCGTTTTTTGCATTTGTTGGCTTCAAATCGTTTTGGCATTTTGCCCATTTTCGAAATGTACAGGAGGCATGTGCTCCGGTCACATTTTTTCTCGTTTTCATGCACGACCTCAAAAAAGCTATCAAAGTAAATTTCAGAAGTGTTGTCCAACTAATATAAAAAAAACAAGACAAGAAAAAGTTTTCCTTTCCAGCAATTGAAAAAAGGCTAGACTTCAACAATAAACGTGTTTAGAGAAATTGAAATTGCACTTTATATTTTTTCTTCTCGTTTCAAAGCTTATTTCAATCATGACTGGTAAGCTATCATAGCACATAGCTGTCAGCTGAATTTTTTTAAAAAAAAATTTTGAGGGGATTTAAAACTAAAATTGGTTAGAAATCGTACTTTTTTTTACTTTTAGTTTTTATAAATAGCAAGTGAGAGGTTATTTATTTCTAATTTACAAAATGGCGTTTTGTACGCTAAAATGAAACCAAGAGCTATGCGCTTTTTGATATCAACAAGCACGATTGAAATTAGCATTGAAACGTAAAGAAAACATAACTTAAGCAATTCCAGTTTCAAATTTTCCTCGAAAACTAATGTCTTGTGTTAAAGTGAATTTTGAGAGCTACTCGCTATTACTGCTCTTTAGCTACGATAGAAATTGGCCGGTTTACTTTATGTTACTTGCTTTGGGATTGATTTGTGATACAAAAGAAGTTTGGTTATGGCATGCGCGATATTTTTATTCGCCGTCACTCCTTGTTGTGTCATAGCCGGGCGATGTTTACCCGAGACGTTGCATTGCTCTAAAAAAGCGGCTGTCCAACCTTTCATTCTCATTTACTGTCTCCCACGCATTAACAGTTGGTTGAAAATTGCAAAAATTTGAAAAAACGGAAAAAGTTACCAAAAACCGCCGGACGTTTTTACACACTGTTAAATTTTAACTGCGAATTCGCCGGACATAATTTTGCAAATTCGCACTTTTTTGCGTTTAAAGGGAACAATGTTCTACCCTAAAAATTATGCTACACCCACATTGTCACAACAGTTTCTGTCAAAAGAATTGGAAAGCCTTCAGCCCAAAACAGTGCTGGAAAAAATAAATTTTACTTTTTGGTTTTTATTTAGGCAGTGGCTATTTTGCTGCCAATTACATTTTACCCTTGCACTCTATTTTCTGTTGAATGTTTGTTATTGGTCAATTGCAGTGACATATTAAAAACGTGACTTTTAGTGGTTTGCAATTAAGTCAATCTCTATAATGTATTAAAATAGACAAAAAGTGACAAAAAAGTGATTTGACAAAAATGGAGCTTTTAGCTTACACTCCCAATTATATCCACAAACTGCCATCCCCTCCATAATGTATATTGCCTATGTTTAAGTACATTGCCTTCATAGATTCGAACTTCTAACCATTTTATTCGTAGTTGGCATCACTATCCACTACACCAAAGCAATACAATGAGCACTGCAGCAAATAAGCCAATTTTGAAGACACACAAACGTTGAACGGCAAAATAGATTGCAAGGGTAAAATGCCGTCAAAGGTAAAATAGCCACTTTTAGTTATCACTTCCACAGATGTTGAGACCAAGGGCCCATTTCAAAATGCCACGAAATTGCCTAAAACTAGACACACCATTTTTAAAAGGGGGCCCCCTCGACAACTCCAAAAAGGGGGGCCTGAGGCAGCTGCCTCGTTTGCCTCATCTAATATCCACCACTGAGTAGGCCTTACTAGTAGTATAGGATGGGTCATTTGGCGTCAATTGCGGGGGAGCTAGCGGGGGAGCTGGCGGGGGAGCTGGCAGGGGTGCTGGTGGAGGTGCTGGTCCCTAACCCTAACCCTAACCCTAGTTGTAACCCTAACCCTAATCCTAGTCTTAACCCTAGCCCTAACCCTAACCCTAACCCTAGTCTTAACCTTAACCCTAACCCTAACCCTAGTCTTAACCTTAACCTAACCCTAGTTGTAACCCTAACCCTAATCCTAGTTGTAACCCTAACCCTATCCCTAACCCTAGTCTTAACCTTAACCCTAACCCTAACCCTAGTCTTAACCTTAACCCTAACCCTAGCCCTAGTTGTAACCCTAACCCTAACCCTAACCCTAGTCTTAATCTTAACCCTAACCCTAGTCTTAACCCTAACCCTAACCCTAGCCCTAGTTGTAACCCTAGTCTTAACCCTAACCCTAACCCTAGTCTTAACCCTAACCCTAATTCTAACCCAAGCCCTAACCCTAACCCTTAACGCTAACTCTACCCTAGATCTTTTTTTGTGAGGGTATTAATTTTATTTGCAGGAGGTCGGAGGAAGCTAACCATAAGACACTAATTTTATGGAGGTCTGAGGGTGCTAACTCTAGGTCTAAGAGAGCTAACCCTAGGTCTACCAACTCTAAAAGAGCCAATCCTAGGTCTGAGGGTGCTAACTCTAGGTCTATGTGAGCTAATCATAGTTCTAAGGAAGCTAACCCTAGATTTTTTGTGGTGGAGGTCTGAGGGCGCTAACTCTAGGTCTATTTTTGTGAAAGAGCTAATCACAGGACACTAATTTTATGTGGGGGAGGTCTGAGGGCGCTAACTCGAGGTCTATTTTTGTGAAAGAGCTAATCACAGGACACTAATTTTATGTGGGGGAGGTCTGAGGGCGCTAACTCGAGGTCTATTTTTGTGAGAGAGCTAATCACAGGACACTAATTTTATGTGGGGGAGGTCTGAGGGCGTTAACACCAATCTGAGGGAGCTAGTTCCAACACGATGTTATTTCAAAAAGTTTGATGTCATTCTTATGACTGGTTATTACATAATGGGTTTCAGGTTGTGCTTCCTTATTGTAATGACGTAAATTTTAACAAGACCGTGGGAATGCAGTTGCATCTCTATTGCGCAATCCATCATGGTAGAAGTGATGCTGTATAAAGCGGCTTAGTGATAATATACCATTGTGTGATTCTTTGTGTCCAAAAAGTCACTACCGTTCAAAAATCCATCTATTATCCATTATTTATTTAACAAAGAAGATGATAAAGCCACTACCGTTTAAATTCTTAATGTAGAAATAAATTTCAATGTTATTTGCATTACTGTTTATTGAGACAGTACTATGAATGTATGCATTGATTTTCTAAATTCATTACCTAGACATCTAACATTTAAATTTACAGCAACTGCTCGTTCCCTATGTACACAATTCATACTTCGTAATTTACCCAGTAAAGATGGCTGATACAACGTTTGAATATAGGTTTTATAAACAGTGTGTCCAAAAAATCACTACCGCTCAAAAATCTATGAATTATCCATCATATGTTGTACAAAGAATGTGATAAAGTCGCTGTTAGAACTATCGATACAGTTTTGAGGCTAGATGTTTTGTAACATTTTACGATTAAGATTGCTTATTGCATATTTGTTTCCAATAATGTTCACACGCTTTTATGATAAAAGATTTAGCTAGCTATTCATGTGGTTTCTACATTACGTATTTACAATGCCAGCGTTCTAGGTTGTTCAATTCAGGAAGTTTATTGAGCAATCGAAACTACAAATATGTATAAACCCGGAAAAAAGTCACCTGACAATGAGACGGCAAAAAGAACATCAAAACGAACTACCGTATCTATCAACAAAACTTTATCAATAAGAAACAGAAAAACACGGTAAAAGATACAATTTTTAAATAAGATGCATTTTTCTTCATTCACGTTCAAACATCGTCTTATTATGAGTTGATCTGTACCGTGCAATGTGATTTCAGACCAAGAAGCAGCCGATACTTTTGCTTAAACAGTCTCGATTCTATATGACAGCGTTTTTACTCAAAGGTTCTTGTAAGCATGTTGTTGTATAGACTCATTGTACAAGGTTCGTGTGATCAAATCTGTTAATACTTGTTCTTCAATGTTACAAATCTCAGGTAAGAGTCAAATTCAATGTACTAAGAAAGACACATTTACCAATTAAAGCAAAATTATTCCTCTAGACTAGGTTAATTTAACCGTTTTATAGTAAAAATTTTGTAGTTTATCAAAAACAAAACCAACCAATAGTTCTATTTTAAGCAAAACGGGTGGAGATTTAAGTTTACCTTTTGTCATGGAGCTTGAAATAATTCGCAGAGCGTTGAATTTCCAATATTTATACGGTATTACAAATTAACATTAAGACACAGTTTCCTTATCACATAATTCCGACACTTCTCTTCAATTTCATCCACCAGCATCGTTTCATTTGTCGAACGTCTTCTCTCAAACACTGTTCTTAACACGCGTCGTTAAAAATATACATCTTCTTTTCGCGATATCGGTTTCACAAGATTTAGGACTTCACTCGCTCAACTCCTAAATCTGCGACCTTAGAGAAATTCTTATAGTCTTTTGCCATCGTCAGACACAAGACTTTATTATAACAAAGATGAAACGTCACGAATTATGCTTAAAACCGCTAACCACTTGATAGATAAGAAAACAGGAATGGATTGGTTGAATTACAGTTGTGGTGAATAGTTACATCGACTGACGCTATAAGGGAGTAGTTTTTTAAAGGATAGACGTCATGAATGGGTAAGACACACGCGACCGTTAAACACGCAGTAAATTATGTTATCACCAATTTGAACGATGCATACAGTGAGGAAAATACAACACATGCAGGTGTTCTCACGCTCGTATATACACAAAACAGTTGCCTTTGATTACTAAGGTGACCTAAAAAGATGGTTTGAAGAAACGTATATTTGACGTCTTTTTCAGTTGAAATATCTTTAAAGATTTGAAATCTCGTTTTTAAATATTGTCACAACAGCTGGACTGTTATGATTTAATTTTAACACAATATAACGTATTAATCCTAAACGTTTTAATGCTTGGGCTGAGAAACCAAACACGATTTTTAATCAATGCCATTTGAAACTGAAAAAAGAATCTTACGTCTCTCCCTTTATCCGCAATTTTTCTCTATATAGCAGCGGTATGCAACTTCTCCTTTTGGCTGCTTTTGATAAAAACCTTAACATTTTGAGCTTATTTGACTTCCATCACATATTTTTGAGTTATCAGTGCTGCTTCAAACATCACAACCTAACAGCGGATTTGAAAACTTTACCGTTTGTTTTCGCCAATGCCTTCGTATTTCCGGAGGAATATTTTTCCCCACCCACACTATCCAGCTGAAATATCACTTCCACATTTATCCGAAATGATTGATTCCAAATATTATCCGTTTTCTTGATGTCATGTAATTTTATTGTCGCCCTATAGTCCAGTGCATTAACACATAGGTATAACATCGTGTAAAAACTCATTAGTTCCAGATTGTTAGAAATTATTTAGATCAAAATTTTAAAAACATGACAAATTTTTCTATATAAAATTACCAAATCAGAACTTGAACGGTTTTAGTCTGTTTGTTTGTGAGCTCACAGTTTCAACTTTCACGTTTTTACAAAATCTACATCTGCTATCAATTTTATTAGTGAAAAAACACGAGTTTATCAAATATTTTATCAACTTTTCAAGAAATAAGAACCGCACTCATAGTTTTTTAGAGCGTTTGCTAGCAATTACAAACTCTTGCAAAGCTTCAACTTTAACTGAACATGGAATTTTTAACTCTTTTATGGTGACCTAAAACACCACAAATTAAAAACTTGCCACACTTGCAAAACTTTACAAAACCTATATGCGTTTACAAACAAAAAAATTGTCTGTACACCATTTTAAACCCTCACACTACCGGTTATATGCATTCAAAAAACAAAAAGAACCTCAACTTTGTTGTTAAGTTGCCTTTAATTTTTATTGCATAATCCTAAGCTCACAATAGTTTGGTTGGCAACGTTATTAAACAAAAATTTTCAAGTATAAGTGATCTCATTTTATAAAAGTGTCAACTAATAATCTTTGTATGATGCATTAAGACCATTTCAACACTCGCGTATTGGCAACCACAAAGCAAAATATTAATCAAAAAAATCTAAGTCTCTGAACTTATTTCTATGCGTTCTCTTAACTGTTTCTAAGAGCTTCAGCTACAAACTTTTACTCTGAAGCAAACCAAGTCTGACAAAACTTAGCGTCTGGAAACACTTTCAGCTCTCTTTTTCAACAAACTAGGACATTAATTATCGATATGACTTGCATAAATACAAAACTTTTGGACGTGCTTGCTTATTTTTGTCAAATTCTACCTAACTTTCTTACTAGACGTTGCGCTTTTAGCGTTTTATTCTAGTTGATTTTATAACAAAAACCGTCAATTATTTGAAAAATAACAATTTATCGCTTTGCAATCAAATTTTGTATTACCTCTAGACCTAGTTCAAACGCAATAATATAAACGTACGAGATATTTTCCGAACTTTACCCTAATTTCTATACCAAGCATTGACTCACAAATGCTACTCATAAACAAAATCTGAACCCACTGCCTCTTATTTTCAAATAATTTCTCATAAACTTCAAAATCTTTTACTGAGTAAACACTATAGTTGTGTTTTTATGCTGTTGTTACTTACATATTTTAAAACAAACCTTACTTTTTATATACACTAGATAGTTAAAATTTCGTCAAAGCATTCTCACAACCACTAAATTCGTGATTTCTAACAGGGCTATACCTAACTTTAAACCTAAACAGTTCTGATCTTTCTAACTAATCCAGTCAATTGCGTCAAATTTTAGCTCTATTATATTCCGGTGGGTAATAAACTTACAATTTATATATCTTGATAAGCATTTTCATAACAGAATTAGAGCAAATTCTATTAAACACATTAAAAGTTTTTATTTGTTTACCCTCACCAAAGATTGAACGCGCAATTTTTGTCATTTTGATGCAACAAAACTTTTTATATATCCACTTTACATTCAAGAAACGTTTAAAAAACTGAAGCTAATCATTATCTGCTACCGCCACTCATAAAGATGTAACAAAAATGACTCGTTACAGACGATTCTTTAAAATTCTGTATAGTATAATTCATTCTTTTCAACCAAAGATACTATTTGTGACATTATATGAATGCGATCACAGGTAAAAATCTTTGTGAACGCTCCTATCACTAAGCATTAAACACATAACTTTAATACCAAATAGTTTTAGATTTTCATTCACCATCGCGTTTAAATTTCAAACTTGCAATTAATATATAAAATGTGTAGGTTTATCAGCAAAGCTAAAAAATTTTTAGATGTTTCACCAAACGTCTTTTATAAAATATCTTATTATACAACAAAAAGCCTAAACTTAAGATTTACCAAATAATTTCCTCACTATGTTCATGAAACTTGCAACGGTTAGCATTTAATTTCAAAAATTTTTATAAACTTACAATCTGCTTATACCCATTTTTCATGTAATTACTCTCGTCACATATTGAACTAGTAATCTTTAAGATTTTTATTAACTTTTAGATACATTAAAGACAAACTTAGGATTAAGTCGAACATTAAAATTTTCGTCTTCACCAAAAATCAAATTCACACAGCCTTGAAGCAAAACATAGAAACTTAAAATCATGAAAAATTCTAATACATTCATGCCTAAGCTTGCATCAAACACTAAATTTGAAAACTATTACCGAGTAATGCGTTACCGTAAAACAAAATTTCAAGTTTTTTTTCAATTCTAAGGTGTCAGTTATCGCGCTGTAGTCTTGATAATGTTATTTTTGAGTGCAAAACAAAACGAGTAACCTAATACTTGTCAACTAATAAGCATTTTTATTTTAAGTTATAAATCTACCATTTTGTTGCATTCAATCGTCACGAAAGATCACTGGTTTTTGATGTTACATAAATGCCTTTACTTGAAAACATTTAGTTGTCTTAGTTTTTGTCTCTTTGAGGTGACGTAACAAAATTTGATTGAATAAAGACTGCGTATGTCACGGTTATGTCAAACTCCGTGTAAGTATCACGTGACAACGATGCAGCAAAGCGTCAAATGTGTGAAAACCAACTGGAATAAAGCAAATTATAAATATTCTACAAGCATAAAGGTGAAATATTCTAAATTGTATTAAATTTTTGCAATAAAATACGACGTTAATAAGCTTTCTTTGTTAATGAGTGTTTTTCGTAAAATCAACGGCGGTGGTGCATAGTAGGGGTGGGGGAAAAGGATACCTATGTCTACGTCATCAACAGTGCTTCCCCAATCGTAACAGCGCCGCCGGCAATGGTAAATTTTCATAATAGTTTGGTTGTTTAGCAATTTGTTTACTCGCCACCTAGGCGCTATTAATAAAATCTATAAAAACTGATCAACGTCGTATTTTATTGCAAAAATTTAATACAATTTAGAATATTTCACCTTTATGCTTGTAGAATATTTATAATTTGCTTTATTCCAGTTGGTTTTCACACATTTGACGCTTTGCTGCATCGTTGTCACGTGATACTTACACGGAGTTTGACATAAC